>CAUYQU010045853.1:0-20173 GCA_963574635.1 Cheracebus regulus | reverse complement strand
AAGACCTAACACCATAAAAACCCTAGAAGAAAACCTAGGCAAAACCATTTAGGACATAGGCATTGGCAAAGACTTCATGACTAAAACACCAAAAGCATTGGCAACAAAAGCCAAAATAGAAAAATGGGATCTAATTAAACTCCAGAGCTTCTGTACAGCAAAAGAAACACTCATTAGACTCAACTGGCAACAGAATGGGAAAAATTTTTTTCGGTCTATCCATCTGACAAAGGGCTAATATCCAGAATCTACAAAGAACTAAAACAGATTTACAAGAAGAAAACAAACAAACCCATTCTGCCCCAAAAGTGGGCAGAGGATACAAACAGACACTTTTCAAAAGAAAACATTTATGAGGTCAACAAACATGAAGAAATGCTCATCATCACTGGTCATTAGAGAAATGCAAATGAAAACCACATTGAGATACCATCTCATGCCAGTTAGAATGGTAATCATCAAAACATCTGGAGACAGCAGATGCAGGAGAGGATGTGGAGAAATAGGAACACTTTTACACTGTTGGTGGATGTGTAAATTAGTTCAACCATTTTGTGGAAGACAGTGTGGCAAATTCCTCAAGGACCTAGAAATTGAAATTCAATTTGACCCACCAATCCCATTACTGGGTATATATCCAAATGATTGTAAATTGTTCTATTATAAAGACACATGCACGTGTATGTTCATTTCAGCACTGTTTACAATAGCAAAGACCTGGAACCAACCCAAATGCCCATCAGTGATAGACTGGACAGGGAAAATGTGGTACATATACACTACAGAATGCTATGCAGACATAAAAAATGATGAGTTTGTGTTCTTTGTAGGGGCGTGGATGAAACTGGAAACCATCATTCCCAGCAAACTTACAGAAAAAAAGAAAAACACCACATGTTCTCACTCATAGGTGGGTGTTGAACAATGAGAACTCATGGACACAGAGGGGAGCAGCACACATTGGTGTCTGTTAGGGGGACTAGAGGAGGGACAGCAGGGGGTGTGGAAGTTGGGGAAAGATAACATGGGAAGAAATGCCAGATATAGGTGACGGGGGGATGGAGACAGCAAACCACATTGCCATGTATGTACCTATGCAACATGTATGTACCATCCTGCATGATCTGCACATGTACCCCAGAACCTAAAGTACTATACATATGTGTGTGTGTGTGTATATATATATATATATATATATATATATATATATATATATATATCACGGTCTAATAGTATGCTGTTTTCAAGAGACCCATATCCCCTCATAGGCTCAAAATAGAGGGAAAAGAAAAACGTAACAAGATAATGGAAAACATAAAAAAAGCAGGAGTTGAAATCTTTATTTCAGCCAAAACAGAATTTAAAGCCACAAAGATCAAAAAGACACAGAACGACATTCATAATGGCAAAGGGTTTTCAATTCAGTAAGATGATGTAACTACCTCAAATATATATGCACCAAATGCAGAAACACCGAGACTCCTAAAGCAGGTACTTACAGACCTGCGAAAAGACTTAGACTCCCACACAATAATAATGGGATACTTCAACAGTCCACTAACAGTATTAGACAGATAATTGAGGCAGAAAATTAAGAAACATATTCAGGACCTGAACTCAACATTGAACTAAATGGAATTGATAGACATCTACAGAACTCTTCACCCCAAAACAACAGAATATACATTCTTCTCATTGCCGCATGTCACGTATTCTAAAATCTATCATATAACCATTCTTAAAACAATCCTCAGCAAACTCAAAAGAGCTAAAAGTATAGTAAACATACTTTCAGACCACAGCTCAATAAAATAGACATGAAGACTAAAAAAATGCTCAAAACCATTAATTACATAAAAAATTTCAATCCTGCTTCTGAATGATGAGAAAGATGCAAAATACTGTAATATCTGGAACCCAGCCAAGTGTAAGAAATTTAAATTTGGATTAGTCTTGTTTAGGCTTCAGGAGCAATGTTAGGCCTCTGAACAACAAATGACCCCATGTGACTACATGCCGATAAGAAAGGTAAACACCCACCAGTCCTAAGAAACTTTAGATAAGAAAGGGAGTGTGTTGTGGAACTTCTCAAACCTTTCAAGTCTGGCCAATTCTCTAAATTTCAGAACATCCTATGACACGCAAAGTAAAAGATTAAGCATTATAGATTAAACCTTTGGAGCTGCATATTTGCACATTAGCTGATAATTTCAGCTAGTGATTTGGTAATATAAGCTGGGACACTCTGACTGCTCTCTGAGGTTGCACCATTGAAGTGAATGCACTGTCTGGGACCATTTTAATTGGGACTCCAGATTGTTATTTTTGGGACTTCTCAGCACTGCTTGATCTGGATGTATGTATTCTCCCCAATTTGGTGAATACATATATATACACATGTGTATATATTTTTCTCTTTTTAAAAAATGTTCCTTTTTCTCCCAATTTAGTCTTTGCTAAGTTAATCACTATAGTGTTTTGCTATGTTGGTCATTAAACTTTTAGCTGCATTTGAGTGTAATATTGTGGCTTGGTTTGCTTGCAGAGAATTGAGCTCAAAACAAAAGTAAAACTTTTGGCAAAACACAAAGGCAGCATAAACAGGGAAATTTATAACACTATATGCTCAATCAAAAAAAGATAGCAACATCTCAAATTAACAACCTAACATCACAACTGAAAAAAATACAGAATAAGAGCAAACTAACCCCAAAGCTAGCAGAAGACAAGAAATAATCAAAATCAGAGCTGAATGGGAGATAAAGACAAGAAAATAACTCTAATCATGAATGAATCTAGAAATTAATTTCTTCAAAAAATTAATAAGCCACTAGTTAAACTAAAGAAAGGAGAGCAGATGCAAATAAGCACAATTATAAATGGAAAAGTTTTTACCACTAGCCCCACAGAAATACAATGATCAGAGACTACTACGATCATTTCTATAAAAACAAACTAGAAAATACAGAAGAGATGGACAAATTCCTCAATGCATACACCCTTCAGGAAAATATATACATATATATATTCTCTAAACAGACAAAATATGAACTCTCAAACTGAATCAGTAATAGTGTACCAACAAAAATGAGACAAGCACCAGACAAATTCAGTCAAATTCTACAAGATGTACAAAGAAGAGCTGGTGCCATTTCTACTGGAACTATTTTAAAAATTGAGAAGGAACTTTGGTTAAACTCTTTATATGAGACCAGTATTATCCTGATACCAAAACCTTACAAATACACAAGAAAAGAGAAAACTTCAGGCCAATATCCTTGATGAACATTAATGCAAAAATTCTCGATAAGATACTCACGAACTGCATCCAGCAGCACATCACACGATGTATTATTTCCTTCTCACACTGTTATAAGACCTGCCAAAGACTGGATAATTTATAAAGAAAAAAGGGTTAATTAACTCACAGTTTCTCATGGGTAGGGAGGCCTCAGGAAACTTACAATCATAGCAGAAGGTAAAGGAGCAAGACAACTGTTTCACAAGGCAGCAGAAAAGAGAAGTGCTGAGTGAAGGTAGGCAAGAGCTACTCATAAAACCATCAAATCTCATAAGAACTCACTGCTATAAGAACAGCATGGGGGAAACACCCTCCTGATTCAATTATCTCCATCTGTTTTAGATACATAAAACCTACATGTGGGGATTATGGGAATTATGGGGATTATAATTCCAGACAAGATTTGGGTAGAACCACAAAGCCTAATCATATCAATTATCCAACATGATCAACTTGGCTTCTTCGCCAGGATGAAAGATTGGTTAAACATACACAAATCAAAAAATGTGATTCATCACATAAACAGAACTATAGACAAAAACCACAGGATTATTTTAATAGATGCAGAAAAGACTTGAAAAATTTCAACATGCCTTCATGTTGAAACTCTCAATATACTAGCTGTTGAAGGACAGATCTCAAAATAATAACAATATATGACAAACCCACAGCCAAAATCATAATAAATGGGCAAAAGATGGAATCATTTTTCTTGAAAACCAGCACAACAAGAATGCCCTCTCTTCCCCCTTCCTATTCAACATAGTATTTGAAGTTTTAGCAAAAGCAATCAGGCAAGAGAAAGAAATAAAGGACATACAAAGAAAAGGGAGGACGTCAAACTACTGTTTGTAGATAATATGGTTCTATATCAAGAAAACCACTGCCTCAGCCCAAAAGCTCTTTCAGCTGATAAACAATTTCAGCAGTTTCAGGTTATAAAATCAACGTCAAAAATCACTAGCGTTTGTTTATTCCAACAACAGCCAAGCCAAGAACCAAATCAGAAATACAAACCCATTCACAATGATCATGAAAAGAATAAAGTGTCTTAGAATACAGCTAATCAGGAAGGCGATGGATCTGTATAAGAAGAACTACAAAACATTGCTCAAAAAAATCAGAGATGACATGAATGGAAAACATTTCATGCACATGGATGAGAAGAATTAATATTATTAAAATGGTTATATTGTCCAAAGCAATTTACAAATTAAATGCTATTTCTATCAAACTACCAATAACACTCTTCACAGAACTAGAGAAATCTGTTTGAAAAATTATATAGGACCAATTAGGAGCCTAAGTAGCCAAGACAATCCTAAGCAAAAAGAACAAAGCTGGAGACATCAAATTACACAACTTCAAACCATACTACAGAGCTACTGTACCCAAAACAGCATACTACTAATAAAAAAACAAATACATAGACCACTGGAAGAGAATAAAAAGCCCAAAAATGAGGCCACACATCTACAATCATGGAATATTTGACAAAGATTCAAAACAAGAAATAGGAAAAGAGCTTCTTGTTCAATAACATGCTGGGAAAACTCACTAATCACATGCAGAAGACTGAAACTGGAGGCCTTTCTTACACTACATAAAAAAAAACCTCGAGATGAATTAAAGACTTAAATATGAAACTTAAAACTATAAAAACTGTGGAAAGCACCCTAGAAAATACCATCTTGAAATGGAAACTGGAAAAGATTTTATGGCAAAGACACCTAAACAATCTTGACAGAAGTAAACATTGACAAATGGGATCTCACTAAACTTAAGAGATTCTGCACAGCAAAAGAAAGGATTAACAGATCAAACAGACACACTTCAGAATGGGAGACAATACTTGGAAACAACACATCTCACAAAGGTATAATAACGAATACCTATAAAAAACTTAAATAAATTTACAAGCAAACTCAAACAACCCTATTAAAAAGTGGGCAGATTTTTAAGCAACCAACAAGCATATTTGACAATCTCAGTATTACTAGTTATTAGAGAAATGCAAATCGACTGTTATGGAAAGCATTGTGATTCCTCAAAGAACTAAAAACAAAACTACCATTCAACCCAGCAATTCCATTACTGGATATATATATCCAACAATATATAAATCATTCTACCATAAAGACACATGCATGTGTATATTCATGGTGGCAGTATTTACAACAGCAAAGACATGAAATCAACATAAAGGCCAATCAACGGCACACTGATTAAAAAAAGTGGTACATATACACCATGGAATACTATGCAGCCATAAAAAAGGATGAGATTATGTTTTTTGCAGATACATGGATGAAGCTGTAGGACATTATTAATAGCAAACTAACACAGAAACAGAAATGCAAATACTTCATGTTCTCACTTATAAGTGGAAGCTAAATGTGAGAAAATATGAATACAAAGAAAGAAACAGCAGACACTGAGGTGTACGTAAAGTTAGATAATAAAGGGAGTAATAGGCTCAGAAAAACTAACAATTGGGTACTAGGCTTAGTATCTGAGTGACAAGACAATTTGTCCAAAAAAACTCTATGACAAGAGTTTACCTATATAACAAACCTTACACATGTACCTCTAAACTTAAAATTTTTTTAAAAAATTAAAACAAAACAAAACATAATAAAAAAATTAGTTTTTTAAAAGTTAAACAAAACTGGCAAACATATAGCCAGACTAAGAAAACAAAGTGAGAAGATAGAAATAAAATTAAAGATGAAAAAGAGAAATTGCAACTTATACTGTAAAATTCCAAAGGATCATCTTTGGCTACTGTGAGCCAGAAAAATTGAAAAATCTAGAAGAAATAGACAAATTCTTAGATACATAAAACCTACTACAATTGAACCAGGAAAAATTTAAAACAAACCAACAACAAGTAACAATATCGAAGTCATGACAAAAATACTCCCAGTAAAGAAAAGCTCAGGACCCAATGGCTTCACTGTTGAATTTTACCAAACATTTACAAAAAAGTAATAGCAATCCTACTAAAAGTATTCCAGAAAATAAAGGAGGATAAAAAACCTCAAAACTCATTCTATGAGGTCAGTTTTACCCTAATACTAAATTCAGGATTTATCTCTAGGATGCAAGCATGATTCAACATATGCAAATCAGTCAATTTGATACATTATATCAAGAGAATGAAGAACAATCATATGGTTATTTCAATTGATGCTGAAAAGGAAATTGATAAAATTAAGCATCTCTTCATGATAAAAACCCTCAAGAGGAACATACCTAAACCTAATAAAAGCCATATAAAAACCAACCCACTGCTAGTATCATATTGACTGTGGAAAAAATTAAAATGCTTGCCTCTAAGATCTGAGATCAGGAACATGACAACTATGCTCATATTCATTACTCTTAGCACAGTAAGGGAAGTCCTCCCTAAAGCAATCAGACAAGAGAAGGAAAAAGGGCATTCAAATTTCAAAAGGACAAAGTCAAATTATCCTTGTTTGCAGAGGATATAATCTTGTGTTTGGAAAAGCATAAAGACTGCACAAAAAATAATTAGAACTGATAAAATTGCAGGATAAAAAATCAACATCAATATTAACATTTTTATATGCCAACAATGAACAATGCCAAAAAAGAAATTAAAAGTAATCCTGGTTACAATAGTAATAAATGAAATTAAATATCTAGTAATTAACCAAAGAAGTAAAGGTCTCCATAATGACAACTATAAAACATTGATTAAAGAAACGGAAGAGGACACACTCAAAAAGATTGAAAGATATTTCCTGTTCATAAATTGGAAATTTGTATATTAACACGTTTATACTACCCAAAGTGATCTACAGATTCAATGCAATCCTTATCAAAATGCCAAAAATATTATTAACAGAAATAGAAAAGAAATCTTAAAATTTTAATGGAACCACAAAAGACCCAGAATAAGCAAAGCTATCCAAAGCAAAAAGAACAAACCTGGAATAATTACATTACCTGGCTCAGATTAAACTATATAGTGATGGTAATCAAAACAGGGTGTTACTGGCATTAAAACAGAAACATAGATTAATGGAACAGAATTGAGATCCCAGAAATAAATCCACATAGCTACATTGAACTCATTTTTGACAAAAGTGCCACAAACATACACTAAGAAATAGACAGTCTTCAGAAAATGGTGGTGGGAAAACTGTATATTGTAAACAGAGAAATGTAACTAAACTTCTATCTCTGTCCATGTACTAAAATCAAATAAAAACAGATTAAAGACTTAAATCTAGGACTTCATACTATAAAACTATTACAAGTAAACATTGGGGAAAATCTTCAGGACATTGGTTTCAGCAAGAACTTCTTGAGTAATATTTCACACGTACAGACAAACAAAGCAAAAATGGTCAAATGGGATTACATCAGGTGAAAAAGCTTCTGTAGAGTAAAGGAAACAATCAACAAAGTGAAGAGAACCCATAGAATAGAAGAAAATATTTGCAAAATACCCCTGTAACAAAGGATTAATAATCAGACTATATAAAAAGCTCAAGCAATTATATATATATATATATATATATATATATATAAAGGCCAGGTATGGTGGCTCATGCCTGTAATCCCAGCACTTTGGGAGGCCAAGGTGGGAGGATCACAAGGTCAAGAGATCAAGACCATTCTGGCCAAGATAGTGAAAGTCTATCTCTACTAAAATAAAAAAATTATCCAGGCATTGTGGCGTGTGCCTGTAGTCACAGCTACTCTGGAGGCTGAGTCAGGACAGTTGCTTGAACCCAGGAGACAGAGGTTACAGTTAGCCGACATTGTGCCACTGCACTCCAGCCTGGCGACAGAGTGAGACTCTGTCTCAAAAAAAAAAAAAAAAAAAAAAAAGCCTAATCATCAGATTTAAAAATGAGCAAAAGTTCTTAATAGACATTTCTCAAAAGAAGACACACAAGTGGCAAACAGCCATATGAACAGGTGCTCGACATCATTGATCATCAGAGATGCAAATCAAAACTACAATGTGATATCATCTCACCCCATTTAAAACAATTTATATCCAAAAGACAGTCAATAACTAATGCTGGTGAGGATGTAAAGAAAAGGGAATCCTTGTACACTGTTCATGGGAATGTAAGCTAGTAAAATTATGAAGAACAGTTTTGAGTTTCTCACAAAACTAATACAGAGCTACCATATAATCCAGCAATTGCACTTATGGGTATATTCCCAATAGAAAGAAAATCAGCATATTAAAGAGATATCTTCTTGTTTTTTGCAGCACTGTTCACAATAGACAAAATTTGGACTCAACTTTGGTGTTGCTCCTATATTCAGGATTTCACAGTGGCAGCCACTGTGATGTGGCACAGTTGGGGTTGGATGTTAAACCCTTGTAAAATGGGAATCTCTGGTTGTTCTCCACTACAGACTATCCCACACTAAACCCTCTGGGCTTCATGCTGGCTAGAGTTCTGCCTCTACCACCTCTCTAAGCAGCTCTTCCTGACAACTCAAGTGTCTGTGAGGGTCATGAGTTTTCCTGCTGCCAGGATTCCAAAGGTTCATGGTGAGAGTGGGTTATTTCTTATCTGCTCAACTTACTCCTTCCCCAGAAGTCATTGGGGGCCAGAAATGAGTCCCAGTGTGTGGTGCCCCATGTTGAGTTTCCAGCTTTCTCGAACTTCAGCTCAGTATTTTTGTCTTCCCTTTGTCCACTATCAATGTCTTTCCTCCAAAGATCTGCTTGGAGTGTGCCAGTCTTTCCAATGTCCTGGTACCTCAGTGGCATGTATTTCTGTTTGCTGCATCTAGTCAGCCATTTTGCCTCCCAGTCTAATTGTGAAAGTTTTTTTTTTTCCCCACAACTGGAGCAAGACATGTATGCCCACTTACACCACTGACATTGAACATTGTACTCAGTGTTTTATTCACAGCAATTAGTCAAGATATAGAAATAAAAGGAACCCACATTTGAAAAGAGGAAGTCAAATTATTTCTCTTTGCAGACAACATAATCTTACATTTAGAAAAATCTAAATACCCCACAAAAATATTTTTAAACTATACCAATAAATTTTCAGAACTGGTAAACAAATTTATTGATGTTGCAGAATATTAAATTAAGATGCACAAATTACTAGTGTTTTTATACAACAATGATCTAGTCTAAAGAGAAATAAAGAAGGAAATCTTGTTTAAAATACCTACAAAATGAAGTAAGAAAACAGGTAAAAGTAAGAAAGTAAGGCTGGGTGCAGAGGTGGGATTACACACCTGTAATCCCAGCACTTTGGGAAGCCAAGGTGGGTGGATAACCTGAGGTCAGGAGTTCAAGACCAGCCTGGCCAACATGACAAAACCCTGTTTCTACTAAAAATACAAAAATTATCACCTCTGGGGTCCCCTTCCACACTCTCTCATGGAAGCCTGTCTTTCCCTCCTAAAATCCATCTCTCTGCCCCTTCCACCCAGTGTGGAAGCTGTCTTTCCTCTCCTGGATTCCATTTTTCTGGATTCTCTCACTCAGTGTGAGGAGAGTTTTCCTTCTCTGGTTTTCTTCCTCTGGCAACCCTTTTCACTCAGTGTGAGAGTGGCTTTTCCTTCTCTCAGTGTGAGAGCTAGCTGTTTCTCTCTCCTTCTCCTGTTTCTCTATTTAAATAAATCACTTTCTACAAAAAAACAAAAACAAAAACAAAAACAAAAATGTGCTAGATATGGTGGTGGGCACCAGTAATCCCAGCTACTCAGGGGGTTGAGGCAGGGAGAATCAGCTGAACCTGGGAGGTGGAGGTTGCAGTGAGCTGAGATCATGCCATTACACTCCAGCCTGGGTAATAGAGAGAGACTCTGTCTCAAAAAAAAAAAAAAAAAAAAGAAAGAAAGAAAAAAGAAAAAAAGAAAAAGAAAAAGAAAATTAGAAGACATCCATATGGAAAATTACAAATCACTGAAGAAGAAATTGAACATAAGCAAGTGGATAGAAAACCCACACTCCTGAATTTGAAGAATTGATATTGTTAACATAACTTTACTTTACAAAGCAGCCCACAAGTTCAAAGCAATCCCTATGAAGACACCAATGATATATTTTTTTCTAGAAACAGAATGAAATCTGAAAACTTGCATGGAACCAAAAAATAGCCAACGTATCCAAAGTCATTCTGAACAAAAGTAAAGCTGGAAGCATCATACTATATGATTTCATAATATATTGGAAGGCTATAGTAACCCAAACAACATGGTACTGTTATAAAAACAGATACATAAACTAACAAAACACTATAGAGAAACTACAAATAAATCTACATATCAGCCAACTGATTTTGGCAAAGGCACCTAGAACATAAATTGGAGGGAAAAAAAACACCCTTTCTCATCAGTAAATGGTGCTGAAAAAACTGGATATGGTTAGGCAACACAATAAAACTTGACCCATATATTTTGCTGCATACAAATAGCATCTTAAAATGGATTAAAGACTTAAACATGATTCAAAGCTATAAAACTATTACAAGAATACATAAAGGAATCACTCTAGGACATTGATTAAGTAAAGATTTTATGGCTGAGACCTCAAATGTACAGACAATAAAAACAAAAATAGATGAAGTATATTAAACTAAAAACCTTCTGCACAGGAAAGCACATAATCAAGTGAAGAGGGAATCTTTTGAATAGAAGAAAACACTCAAAAATTATTTATTTTACAAGAGACCAATACAGAATATATAAGAAACTCAACGGCAATTACTCAAATAATTCAATTAAAGAGAAGTCATGTTAGTTTGTTCTCACAGTGCTATAAAGACCTACCTGAGACTGGGTAATTTATGAAGAAAATATATTTAATTGACTCACAGTTCCACAGGCTTCGTGGAAAGCATGGCTGAGACACCTCAGGACACTTCCTTTATAGCAGAAGGGGAGAGGGGTAGCAAGCACCATCTTCTCATGACAGCAGGAGAGAGAGATAGTGAGGTGAAAACTGCCACACAGTTTTAAACAATCAGATCACGTAAGAACTCACTACTATAACAAAAAGAGCATGGGGACATTCACCCCCATGATTCAATCACCTCCCAACAGGTTCCTCCCTCAACATTGAGAACATTTGACATGACATTTATGTGAGGACACAGAGCCAAACCATATGATTCTGCTCCTGGCACCTCTAAAATCTTATATTCTTCTCACATTTTAAAACCAATTATGCCTTCCCAATAGTCCCCAAAGTCTTAACTTATTCTGGCATTAACTCAAAAGTCCAAGTCCAAAGTCTCAGTTGAGGCAAAGCAAATATTTTCTTCCTAGGAGCCTGTAAAATCAAAGACATGTTCATTGCTTCCAAGATACAATGTTGGTACAGGCATTGCGTAAATGCTCCTATTTGAATAGGGAGAAATTGGCCAAAACAAAGGGGCTACAGGCCCCATGGAACTCCAATATCCAACAGGGCAGTTATTAAATCTTAAATCTCCAAAATACTCTTTCACTCCATGTCTTACATCCAGGCCACACTGATGCAAGGAATGGTCTCTCATGGCCCTGAGCAGCTCCTCTGCCCCTGTGGCTGTGCAGGGTACAGCCTCTGTGGCTGTTTTCATGAGCTGGCATTGAAACCCTGCAGCTTTTTCAGGTGTATGGGGTAATCTTTCAGTGAATCTACCACTCTGGGGTCTGGAGAATGGTGGCCCTTTTATCACAGCTTCACTGAGCAGTGCCCCAGAAGGGACTCTGTACAGGGGTTCCAACCCACGTGTTCCTTCTGCACTGCCCTAGTAGAGGGTTTCCACAAGGGCTCCACCCCTGGTGCAGACTTCTGCCTGGACATCCAGGCATTTTCCTCAACCTCTGAAATCTGGGTGGAGTTTCTTTGATGGTTAATATTGAGGGTTAACTTGATTGAATTGAAGGATGCAAAGTACTGTTCCTTGGTGTGTCTGTGAGAGTATTGCCGAGGGAGATTAATGTTTTGCGTCACCAGACTTAGAGAGGCAGACCCATTCTGAATCTGGGTGGGCACTATCTAACTAGCAGCTAGAATAAAGCAAGCAGAAGTTAGAAGGACTAGACTTGCTGAGTCTTCTGGCCTTAATCTTTCTCTTTTGCTGCATGCTATCTGCCCTCAAGCAACAGACTCTAAGTTTTTCATCTTTTGGACTTGGGCTTACACCAGTGATTTGCCAGGAGCTCTTGGGCCTTCAGACACAGACTGAAGTTTGCTCTTTCAGCTTCCCTATTTTTGAGGTTTTGTGACTCAGACTAGCTTTCTTGCTCCTCAGCTTGCAGACGGCCTATTCTGGAACTTCACCTTATGATTGTGTGAGTCAATATTCTTTAATAAACTCCTTTTTCTATATACATACATTCTATGACTTCTGTTCTACAGACCCCTGACTAATAATATGGTTCCCAAACCTCAACTCTTGCCTTCTGTGCACCTGCCAGCCCAACACCACATGGAAGCTGCCAACGCTTGGGCCTTACACCCTCTAAGGCCATAGCCTGACCTGTACCTTTGCCCCCTTTAGCTGCAGCTGGAGCTGGAATGGCTGGAATGCAGGGTGCCACGTCTCAAGGCTGAACAGAGCAGCTGAGCCTAGTCCTGGCCAAATAAACCATTCTTCTATCCTAGGCCTCTGGGCCTGTGATGGGAGGAGTTACTATATAAGTCTCTGGCCTGCCCTGGAGACCTTTTCCTCATTGTCTTGGCTACTAAGGTTCAGCTTCTCTTTACTTCTGCAAATTTCTGCATCAGGCTTGAATTTCTTCCCAGAAAGTGAGCACATGACTGGGCTGCAAGTTTTTCAAACTTTTATGGTCTGCTTTTCTACTAAATATAACATTAATTTTTAATAATCTCTTTGTTCACACATATGAATGTGCACTTTTCAGAAACAGCCGGGTCACATCTTGAATGTTTTGCTGGTTACAAATTTCTTTCAGCGAATACCTTAAATCATCTCTCTCAAGTCCAAAGTTCCACAGATCTCTACAGAAAGGGCAAAATGCTGCCAGTCTTTCTGCTAAAGCATAGCAAGGGTGACTTTTGCTCCAGTTCCCAAGAACTTCCTCATCTCCATCTGAGATCACCTCAGCTTGGACTTCATTGTCCCTATCACTGTAAGTATTTCAGCCAAAACCATTCAACATGTCTCTAGGAATTTCTAAATTTTATGACATCTTCCTGTCTTATTCTGAACCCTCCAAATTGTTCCAACATCTGCCCATTACCCAGTTTCAAAGTCGCTTCCCCAGTTTCAGGTATCTTTACAGCAATACCATGCTCTTGGTACCAATTTTCTATATCCATTCATTCTCACACTGCTATAATGAACTACCTGACACTGGGTAATTTATGAAGAAATGAGGTTTAGTTAACTAACAGTCCCACAGGCTTGATGGGAAGCATGGCTGGGAGGCTCAGGATACTTACAATGATGGCAGAAGCATGAAGGAGTAGCAAGCAGCTTTTTCTCATGGCAGCAGAAGATGGTGGGGGAGAAGTGTCATGAGCTTTTTAAAAATCAGATCTCATGAGAACTCACTCACTATCACAAGAATGCATGGGGAAAATCTACCCCCATGATTCAATCACCTCCCAACAGGTTCTTCCCCTAAGATTGGGAATTACAACTTAACATAAGATTTAAACTCCAAACCATATCAGGAGTTTAAAAACTTGAATAAACAGTTTTTCAACAAAGACTTACAAATGGTCAACAAGTATGTGAAACAATGCTCAACATTACTAATCAAGGAAATGCAAACCTACAAGAGATAGCATCTTAACCAAGTTAGAATGATTATCATCAAGAAAAACAAACATTGGCAATAATGTGGAGAAAAGAAAGATCTTATACATTGTTTCTGGGAATGTAAATTAGCACAACCATTATGGAAAACAATATGGAGATTTGTTTAAAAACTAAAAATAAAACTATCATATAATTCAGCAATCCCACTGCTGAGTATTTATTCAAAGGAATGAAAATCAGTATATCAAATGGATGCCTGCTCCCCCATGCACAACTTTTTGCATTATTGCACTATTATTCACAATAGCAAAGATATGGAATCAACCTAAGTGTCCAGCAATGGATGAATGGATAAAGAAAGTGCAATAGAATACTATTCAGTCATAAAAAATAATGAAATTTTGTCATTTACAGCAACATGGTTGGAGCTGAAGAGAATAATGTTAAGTGAAATAAGCCAGGTACAGAAAGATAAACATCACGTATTCTTACTCATATGTGGGTGCTAAAATAATTTATTTAATAGAGGTAGAGAGTAGAATGATAGTTACCAAAGGTGAGGAAGTGTGTGTGTTTCTCAAGGATAGATGAGAGAGGTTGGTTAATGGGTACAAAAATGCAGTTATATAGAAAGAATAAGATCCAATGTTTGATAGTAGAATAGTGTGAATATAGTTAACAATGTATCCTACATTTTAAATTAAGCATAAGACTTAAAATGCGACTAACTCATAGAAAAATAATAAATGCACAAAGTGATGAATAACCTACATACTCTAATTTGATAATTACACATTCTGTGCTTGTTACAATATATTACTTGTACCCCATAAGTATGTAGAAATGTAATGTATTAATAAGAAAGTCGATAATTTAAAAAACAAATGACCTTGTTTTTAAAAAGGGGCCAAAGACTTCAGTGGACACCTCACCAAGGAAGGTATATAGATGGCAAATTACAAAAAAAGAGATTTTCAATCATATGTTATTAGGAAAATTCAAATTAAAAAAACAGGGAGGTACCACTACATACTGACTAGAATGGCCCAAATCAGAAAATTGAACAACAACAAATGCTGGTAAAATTTATGGAGCTATAGAAACGTTACTTTAAATGACAGCTTTTTGGCATCTTACAGAACTAAGCACAGTTTATAATAGAATCCAGCAATTGTGCTTCTTGATATTTACCCCAAAATGTTGAAAATGTATGTTCACACACAAGTTTGCAAATGGATGTTTATAGCAGCTTTTTTCATAATTGTCAAAAACATGGGTGCATGTCCATCAGTAGTTGAGGGAATGAAAAGTTCTGCATTCTGACAACAAAATGTTACTTATTGTTTAAAAAGCAATGAGCCATTGAGCTATAAGAAAAGGCATAAAGGAAACTTGCATGCATATTAAGTGAAAAAAGTCAATCTAAAAAGGGTGCATACTGTACCATTCTATGACATTCTAGAAAAGTCAAAGCTATGGTGAAAGTAAAATGATTAATGGTTGCGAGGGGTTAGGAGACAGAAAAAGATAAATAGACATAACATAGATGATTAGATCATTTCTAGGGCAGTGAAACTGTTTTGTTTGATGCTGTAATAATGGATATATGTCATTATAAGTTTGTCCAAACCCACAAGATGCATGACACCAAGAGCAAATCCTAATGGAAACTATGCATCCTAAGTGATAATCATAGGTCAATGTAAGTTTACTAATTGTAACAAATACAGTCATGCATTACTTAAAAATGGGGATATGCTCTGATGAACATGTTAGGTTATTTCATCCTTGTGAGAAAATCATAGAGTTTATTTACAGTAACCTAGTTGGTATTGGCTACTAGAAACCTAAGTTATATGGTGTAGCTTATTTCTCCTAGGCTACAAACCTGTACAGCATGTTACTGCACTGAATATTGCAGGCAACTGTAACACAATGATAAGTATTTGTGTATCCAAACATATCTAAATACAAAAATATACAATACAAATATGGTATAAAATATAAGAAATGGTACATACCTGTACAGGGCACTTACCATGAATGAAGCTTGTAGGAGTAGAGTTGCCCTGGGTGAGTCAGTGACTGAGTGGAGAATAAATGTTAAGGCCTAAATTTATAAAAGATTTAAGGCTACATAAAATTTATAAAAATACTTTTCTTTATTCAATAGTAAATTAACCTTAGATTACGGTAAACTTTTTACGTTGTACAATTTTTGTTTTTTTAAAAATTTTGACTCTTTTGTAATAACACTTAGCTTAAAACACAAGCCGGTTATACAGCTCTACAAAAATATTTTATTTCCTTATATCCTTATTCTGTAAGCATTTTTACATTTTAAATTTTTTGTTACTTTTTGAAAGTTTTTATTACAAACAAAAACAGAATTCCACACACGAACATAGGTCTATACAGGGTTAGGATCATCAATATCACTCTCTTCCACCTCTGCATCTTCCATCAGTGGAAGGTCTTCAGGGGCAATGACAGGCAGGCAGCTGTCATCTCCTGTGATAAATGGTGACTTTTTCTGAAACACCTCCTGAAAGACCTGTCTGAGGCTGTTTTTTGTTTTTTGTTTTTTTTCCTTCAACTTATAAGTTCCAGGGTACATGTGCAGGATGTGCAGGTTTGTTACACAGGTAATTAATTCCACTGAATAGCAAACTAAAAATAGTTAAACTGGCGTATATATGTATGTGTGTGTGTGTGTGTGTGTGTGTGTGTGTGTATTTAGAGGATAGATAGATAGATAGATATGCCAGCCTTGGATAATTGATAGGAAATTTTAATTTTACTTTTCTTAATCTAACAACTCACATTCCAAGATAGGGAGAAAGATTATTTGTGCCATGTCAGAATTTGGGCTCATTTGCCTAATATCAAGTCAGGAAGGCTTATGGTGGAGACTACTGTTTGTCTGTTTGGAAGCCATTGCTCAGCTTCATCCTTGCTAGCAGAACCTCAGGATTTTTTTCAGACCTTTTAGCAGAAATATGCTTTAAAGGAAACTTTATTTTTCTCCAGCCCAAGAAATGCAATAAAATAGATTTGAACTAAATGATGGTTATTGCATTCCTCTTGCCAATAATTGGTATAGGATGTGCATGTGACCTAATCAGGGCAAATGTGATCTGTGTAGGGACAGGAGTGCTACTGGGAAGGATTTTCCTACTATAAAAAGAAATGTTTGACTAACTGCAAGTGATGAGATCTTGTAATCAGAGTCCAAAATACTTTATGTTCTAAGTATTACCTAACAATATTGCCAACATTCTTGTTTTTGCATTATTTGAATACTCTTAAAGTGTGTGACTTATGAGAGAAAGATTTCACACTGTTTTGCAGGGAACGACCTTTTAATTCACTTCCATGCTTGATGTTGCTAAAGCCATTTGGTGACTATGAAGGGAGTTGCTTGAATGGCAAAGAGAGGGGAAAATGATAATTAGAGTTTTTAATGAAGTAATTTACTTACTGAAATAACGAATGGTATAACTAAACTGCCTAAAGAGTTTTTATATGAGCAAATAAAAATATCTTTATTGTTGAATCTGGCTTTTCATTCCTTACAGGCAAGAATATCCTCACCCCAAACCACATCATTTCTAACACCATACCTCAGAATTCTGTTTGGCTATTTGACTGACAGAGAAGAGGTTAGAAGTTCAGATAAACATGGTCCTGGAAACAGTCACACTTCCTTTTTGAGAATGTTCACGTTTTAACTCAATGATTTAACTTGAGGTTAAAGAGAGAAAATACATGTGAAATAAAACCATTATATTAGAGATATCCATATTGGATAATTGGTCCATTCTTTACTTAGATTGCACAGACACTTTAAATAAAATTAATTTAGATTTGGGGATGAAAATATCCTTCCTCTCCTGATTCCAACAGTTAAAAAAATGATTATAGTTTCTAGCACATGACATACTTTTTCTTTTCTTCTTCTTCTTTTTTTTTTGTTTTACAAAGTGATTTTTTAAATATATATTTTATTGCATTTTAGGTTTTGGGGTACCTGTGAAGAACATGCCGGATTGTTGCATAGGTACATATATGGCAATATGGTTTGCTGCCTTCTTCCCCATCACCTATATCTGGCAATTCTCCTCATGTTATCCCTTCCCAACTCCCCACCCCTCACTGTCCCTCCCCTAGTTTCCCACAACAGACTCCAGTGTGTGATGCTCCCCTCCCTGTGTCCATGTGTTCTCATTGTTCAACACCCACCTATGAGTGAGAACATGCGGTGTTTGATTTTCTGTTCTTGTGTCAGTTTGCTGAGAATGATGGTTTCCAGGTTGATCCATGTCCCTACAAAGGACACAAACTCATCGTTTTTTATGGCTGCATAGTATTCCATGGTGTATATGTGCCACATTTTTCCTGTCCAGCATGACATACTTTTTCATACCTCTGTCTTTGCTAAAAGTGTTCCCTATGCTTGGAATACCTTTTCTACCTTTTATCTTCCAGCTAATTCTTATTCATCTGATAAGACTTAGTTTACTCATATTTTTCAGGAAGTCATCAGATATCCCTAGATAGCCTAAGGATCTTTCATTTGCGCTTGCACAGCACTGTCTGCTTACCTCTTCCACAACACTACACACTTTACATGAATTTTTTTTGTTCATGGATATTTCTCTTGAACTACACTGTAGGACTCTTAAAAATGAAAAATATTGGAGAGAGATCCAAGATGGCCGATTAGCAACAGCTCAGGAATGTAGCTCCCAGTGAAAGTGCAGAGAACGAGTGGACGCCACACTTTCCGACAAATTTTTGTTGCCCACAGACCTGGAGATTCCCAGCAGAGGAGCCACACGGGTCGCCAGTGTGATTCTTTTGGCCGGCGGGGCTGTTTTGCTGGTGCCCCAGCGTGGCACTTCTCGGTGCGGAGTATATGGGACAGACGGGCTTGGCTGGTCCCATCCTCACAAGGAAAACAGCAATTGGAAGCGCTGAGGACTGAGAGTTTCACAGCAAGCACAGCGAACCCGGGAATGTCCAGCTCTGTGGGGAACAGGCATCCTCCAAAGGAAAACTAAGAAACAGAAAAAACTTCATCACTGGGCAGAGAGAGATCCAAGATGGCCACGTAGCAGCAGCTCAGGATTGTAGCTCCCAGTGAAAGCGCAGAGAGTGGATGCCGCAATTGCAGACGAAATTTTGATGCCCACAAACTGGGAGATTCCCGGCTAAGGAGCCACACGGGTAGCCAGCACGACTCTTTTGGCCGGTGCTGCGCTTCTCAGTGCAGAGTATACAGGACGGGGTGCTCTTTTAGTCGGGCTCTGCTGGTCCCATCCCCACAAGAAGAAGAGTAATTGGAAGCGCTGAGGACTGAGAGCAAGCACAGCTGAACCCAGGAAGCACAGCTGAACCCGGGAAGCACAGCAAGCACAGTTGAACCTGGGAAGGCCCAGCTCTGTGGGGAAGGGGCGTCCACTGAAGGAAAACTAAGAAACAGAAAAAACTTCATAACCAACAAGTCAGACGTCCACTCAGAGACCCAATCTGAAAGTCGGCAATTACAAAGACGACAGGTGCATAAATCCACAAAAATGGGAAGAAACCAGTGCAAAAAGGCTGAGAACACCCGAAGTCAGAATGCCTCTCCTCCTACAGGGGATCGCAGCTCCTCATCAGCAAGAGAACAATGCCTGATGGAGGAAGAGTGTGATGAACTCACAGAATCAGGTTTCAGAAGGTGGATAATAAGAAACTTCTGTGAGCTAAAAGAACATGTTCTAACTCAATGCAAAGAAACTAAGAACCTTGAAAGAAGATTTAATGAAATGCTAACAAGAATGGACAACTTAGAGAAGAATATAAGGGAATTGATGGAGCTGAAAAACACAAGAACTTCGCGAAGCATGCACAAGTTTCAACAGCCGAATTGACCAAGCAGAAGAAAGGTTATCAGAGGTCGAAGATCAACTCAATGAAATAAAACAAGAAGGCAAGATTAGAGAAAACAGGGTAAAAAGGAATGAACAAAGTCTCCAAGAAATATGGGACTATGTGAAAAGACCTAATCTACGTTTGATAGGTGTACCTGAATGTGACGAAGAGAACGAATCCAAGCTGGAAAATACTCTTCAGGATATTATCCAGGAAA
>CAUYQU010045852.1:0-36266 GCA_963574635.1 Cheracebus regulus | reverse complement strand
AAGAATTACACTGATTGTTCAAATGTTAATCCAACCTGGAGTTCCTGGGATAAACTCCATCTGACCGTGGCATACCATCTTTTTTCTATACTGATAAATGCAGTACACTAATACTGTGTTCAGGATGTTCATAAGGGATATTGGTCTATCATTTTTCTTTCTTCTAATTCCTTTTTCTGCTTTTTGTATCAGGCTAATTTGAGCCTTACAAAATGAATTGAGATATATTTTTAGTTTTCTTAGAGTTTAAGTGTGATATTAGTTTTTTCTTAACTATTTATGCCATTTTGTCTTGCTAAAGACTACATTTCTCTTGAAGTTGGAGGCCAAGATGGCTTCACTGGTAAATTCTAACAAATATTTCTATATCTGAAATGGTTATTTTTGTTATAATGGATTATCATTTATTTGAAATGTTTAACTTCAAAGTGAGTATCACAATACTCTTATTTCTGCATAGGGTTTACTTTTATTGTAAGTTTATTAGGATTTCTTTATCTGTTTATTAACTTTCTGCCTCCTTTATGCCTTCCCCAACCTGCCAAACACCCCTCTCTGAATATCAGCTCCATAAGTGGAGAAAACGTGCCTGTGCTCTCCATCTATTCCATGTGTCTGGAATGGCAGACTCACAACAAGCATTTGTTGAATGGATTGTAAGAATGAATAAAGAAACTCTCATTTTGTTCCCGTGGTTTTTCAGCTAATATGCTTGAGTTTTCAGAAGCTGGAAGGAACAAGGCATGGATTCTCCTCTAGAAGCATGGGGACTGTGCGGCCCTGCCAACACCTTGATCACAGACTTCTGGCCTCCAGGCTATGATAGGATACATTTCTGCTATGGCACCCAGTTTGTGATCATTTGTGACAGCAGACTTGGGCAACAAATACACCAACTAATATTTCAATTGTTTTGTAATTAAAGAATTATATTAATTCTTAGGTTTTCTTATACATTTCGTTTTTGTAATTTTCACTAGTTTTTCATTCCTAAAAATATATAGATGTATTCCTTTTACAAATATTTTTCCAGCAAGATATTTATTGATTACATTTAATTTACACTTTTTCACCTTTTTCGATGGACATTCTTACTCTTCAGTATTTGTTCATGGTATATATATTTTATATGTAGATATACTAAAATATAAATATGCTTTTATAAAATATTTAACATTTTATGTATGTTTTAAATTTATGCTAATTACATTGATATAAATTTGTTAATTTATATTACAACTAAATACATATAAATCATACATGAAAATTATTAGAAATAATAAGAGAGATTATTAATTTAGATAGAGATATAAGATTCACATACAAAAACCAGTTGCATATATATGAACAAACAACAAGTAGTTACAAAATATGATTTTATAAAGACACTACTTTTGGTCACCTTTTAAATCAGAATGCAATAATTACTTAAACTTACGTCTCTTTGGACTTGTCTCAGTATTTACTGCCACCGTTTGTTGGCCCTTTAAAAAAATGTAACTACCAATGGATTGAAGTAAATATTCAAATTATTTCTTTCTAAGAAGAACATTAGTTTCTATCATGCGTAACACCATCTAGTTGTCCTCACAGAGGAAAGATAATTTAGTAGAAGCCTTAATTTAGTGATGCTGCCCCTTGTTGACTGTAGAAATTGATTTGTTGGCCAGGCACAGTGGCTCACACCTGTAATCCAAGCACTTTAGAGGCCAAGGCGGGCAGATCACCTGAGGTCAGGAGTTCAAGACCAGCCTGACCAACATGGTGAAACTCGGTCTTAAAAAAAAAAATTTTTTTTTAAAAAGAAAGAAATTGATTTGTTGTCTTCTGATGTTTGGTGTTGCAGCAGAAAGCTCTGAAGCAACTGAAACTTAAAGGAAATAACTTTCTTTTCTCTCTCATCCTGCACATGGTAGAATTGTCCTGGAGAAAAGTGGCAGTATTGCTATTGCAGAACGACATCCATTTCCCCTTTATCTCTGGACAAACAGAAGACTCATGCTTTTCAGCTCCTTGATGATGTGCGTGGCTAATAAAATATGAGTGGAAGTGGCAGCTTCACTTCTAGAGGAACCATTTAAGAACCAGTGCTCAACTTTCCAGCACTCTTCCCCTTCCATGACAACTGGGGAAGCAGGCATTGATGTGCAGGTCCATAAAGGCAATGCACTTTGAATGTTGAGCCAACCCGCAGAGGACAGGATCTCTACCCTGGAGAGTCATCAGGTTGTGTGGTGAGCTTCCCAGGAATCAGGGAAAAACTTTATGTGAACCCTCTGAATGGGAATTGTTTATTATTCAGATGGCCTGTGCTGGAAGATACAGTGTACATCTCAAATTAGTAAGAGCCTGACATATGTCATCCTTCATTTCAGAAAAATCTTCCTTCCATTCAGCCTTTATTTGTTGCTTTTGTTTTCATTCTTCTGGCCACTCCTTCAGAAATACCACTACATATAGGCTGCCTCTCCATTCCTTATTATCTTAGCTCTCTAGGTTCAGCCAACTTTTTCTGTAAAGGGAAAGATTGTTAATTACCTCATGCTTGTGTGGGCAGTGTGATCTCTGTTGCAACTACTCACCTCTGCCACTGTAGCATGCAGCCTTTCACAGAGCACAAAGAGTGAAGAAGCATGTCTACATTCCAATAAAACTTTATTTGCAAAATCAGATGTCGGGCTGGATTTGGCTCAAGGGCTATAGTTTGCCACACGCTGTTCTAAAAGGAGGGAATCAACTAAGAAAGGGTTAGATATGGGATCAGGAGAACACTTTCAACACGGGATGGAAGCAATGGGAGTTTTCAAGGAGATGGCAAAGGGATAGCTCAGGAAGGGATATTTCAGCTATGCTGAAAGCATGGAGGAAAATTAGTCCTGATTGGGGTAGGAAAACATTAGGCCACATGGGGAGGTGTGGGAGGAGTAAAACCAGTCAAGAACTGACATGTATGAATATGGTGACACGAAATTAACATTTTTGATGTAGAGGTTGGAAAGGAATTAATGATGGCAAATGAAATATGAAGCATATTTTTTAAATAAGGCAATTAATAACCACAGAAATAAAAAGTTGTATCAAAAAGAAAATGTAATCACAATAAACCACATGACTAGGCTATGAAACATACTTACATGGTCATGAAATATAAAATCTAAATACTAATTGTACTAGTAACTATATCTGACTATATTGGGAGGATAAAGGCAGGGGAAAGCACAGGTGTGAGAGTGGCATGAAGGAGGAACAAATCTCACCTCCCATGTTACGTGTCTAATGGGGAGCAACTAAAGCTGTAAAACAGACAAATATCAACATAAGGATAAAAATGAAAAACTTCAAATTCCCTCCAAGAAAAGGGAATGGGGATGTAGTGTTGAAGCAGAGAACTGCTGCATTTTTGTTAATATGAACTTACAGCATGCAATTTTTGAAGATGTGTATCTGCATGATTTTGATGAGATGTTCAAACTTGAAAGAATACTGCCATGATGTCCAATGTACCCTTTTTAAATTCCTAGATTAGAATTTCTTAGTCAAAGTTGATTTCTTTTCTAAAATGAATTTTGATCCATCTTGTCACACTGTCTTTCAGAAAGATGGTATCAATTACTTTTGCCCAGGGGAATATGCAATCACCTTTTCCCTAAAATCTCCCAACTCTGGTTATCATCATTTATTCCAAGGTTTGTCAATCTGATGAGAAGATTGGTTTTGTACTTATTTTAATAATATCTGTTTCTAATACAATTTAACATTTTTATTAATAATTTTATAGAAAAGTGCCTGTTCCTAGGCTCATCCCCTTTTTCTGTTGAAATGTTCATATTATCTTACTGTTTGAAGGACTTACTTGTCTTTATATGAAGTTTAATAATGCTTTATCCACCAGATAGGAAGAAAACATTCACAATTGCGATTTGCTTTTAAATTTTACTTACTGTATTTTCCATAACATCCAAGTTTTAGTTTGTACATAGTATGACCTATCATTTTTCCCTGTATAGTTTCTGGCGTTGGAACCATAAATAGAAAGTTCTATTCCACCAAAAAATTATATAAATTTTACATGTATTTATTTATTCATTTATTTATTTATTTTGTTGTTGTTGTTGTTGTTGAGATGGAGTCTTGCTTCTTCACCCAGGCTGGAGTGCAATGGCGCGATCTTGGTTCACTGAAACCTCCACCTCCCAGGTTCAAGCAATTCTCCTGCCTCAGCCTCCCCAGTAGTTGGGGTTACAGATATGTGCCACCACACCCAGCTAATTTTTGTATTTTCTTTTTAGTAGAGACGGGGTTTCGCCCTGTTGGCCAGGGTGGTCTTGAACTCCTGACCTCAAGTGATCCACCCGCCTTGGCCTCCCAAAGTGCTGGGATTACAAAGGTGAGCCACCACGTCCAGCTACTATTCTTTTCTTTTCTTTTTTTTTTTTTTTTGACATAGTCTCTTGCACTGTCTCCCAAGCTGGAATGCAGTGGTAAGATCAGGTCACTGCAACCTCCGCCTCCTGAGTTCAAGTGATTCTCCTGCCTCAGCCTCCTGAGTAGCTGGGATTACAGGTGCATGCCACCATGCCCAGCTAATTTTTGTATTTTTCAGTAGAGATGGGGTTTCCCCATGTTGGTCAGGCTGATCTCAAACTCCTGACCACATGATCCACCCACCTCGGCCTCCCAAAGTGCTGGGATGACAGGCATGAGCCACTGCGCCCAGCCTTGTTTTTCCTTCAGAACTTCTGTGTACTGCTATTTTATGTATACATATGTAGAATCAAAAGTCAAGCAAGCATTATTTTGTGGGTGTTGAATATTAATGATAACACATTAATTGGGGGTTACCATATAGAAGGTACCTCTATAAATGTTTTAAAGAGTTTACTCGTTTATTTCCAGAACAATTATATTAGGAGTTTATTAATACTCATTCAAGAAAAAATGAAACTGAGATTTTTTAGAAGTTTAACAATTTGCTCAAAAATGTCAGAGCCCCAAAAAGGCAGAGTGGGAACCCAAACAGGGTGTGTCTCTCAAGAGTCCAAGGTCTTCACAGCACTAGTTTATGAGTTAGATGCCTTGAAATCTACAACTCAGAGTGTGCACATGTAGGGCTGATATTCCACTAAAGAACAGGCCTTCCTCTTCTGCTATGAGAACTTTGAAGAACCAGAAGAAATATGAGTCTGAAATGTCCCACTTCCTGCCCAGATTTTATTTTTTAAGTGTTGAGACCCCTTTAAGGATAAATCACATTAAAGATATTGTAGCCCTTTCAATAGATCTATACAGTACTGAAAGAAATATTTATACAATAAAAATCAGCTGGAGTTATTTTACTTATTAGCAATAATAACTCATGTTTATTAAGCACCAAGCTTTTACATACAATATCTCACTTAATCCTCACAAGGATTTTGTGGGACAGATGCTGTCTCTCCATATTACAGATGATGGGATTGAGATTCACATCAGTCTGCTTCCTAAGTGCACTCCTAATGGCTCTGGGTAGACAGGCTGGATGAACTGGCCTAAGATGAATGTACCTTGCCACACTGGCACTGGTCTGCCCAGGAGTCCCCAGGACACGTGCTTGGAGGCAGCCCCCACCTTGGACCCCAGAAACAATGACAGGGGCCCCTGGAAAGCACAGGATGTATCTGAAGGCAGCTGGACAAGCCCAGACTCAGGTCAGAGGCCCTAGAGGGTCTTGAGAAGATGTCCCCAGGGGCTGGACAGAGCCCAGCAATGCCCCTTCTGCTCCACTGTGGGACCCTTTCTGCAGACCTGTCTGCAGCCCCAGGACCTTGGCTGTGCCAAAACCCAGCAGACTGTTGATCCCTCCTTTACCAGGTCCCCTAGCAGTCTTCAACAGCTTTTCTCCTGCTTATGTTGACTGGTGCTAAGCCTGTTTAATTACCCTCTCTGCAGGCTCATCTCCTGTGTAATGTGTTCTCACTGGTTCCCTTCTTTCATTTCCATCTGTATTGCCTCAGAGTTTTTCGGAGAAGCCCCTTATCTTAGCAAGGCACAGGAAAGCCATGCTCCATGACCTGTCCTGGGGCCACCACCCACATGCCCCACCAATGCTGGCCCCAGGATGCAAAGGCACTGGGTCATCTGCATTGCCTATTTTTTTCATTCCACCTCCCGTACCATTTAAAACACTTTTTGGCCAGGCACAGTGGCTCACACCTGTAATCCCAGCGCTTTGGGAGGCCGAGGCTGGCAGATCACTTGAGGTCAGGAGTTCAAGACCAGCCTGGCCAACATGGTGAAACCGCGTTTCTACTAAAAGTACAAAAATTAGCAGGATGTGGTGGCAGGTACCTGTAATCCCAGCAACTTGGGAGGCTCAAGCAGGAGAATCGCTTGAACCCAGGAGGCAGAGGTTGTAGTGAGCTGAGATCGCACCACTGCACTCCCGCCTGGGTGACAGAGCAAGATTCTATCTCAAAAATAAAATGCTTTTTAATACGCTATTTTAAACATTACATTCATTATGCAATCAACTTATATATAAAGACTTTTTATGAAAAACAAACATTGCAGATGTTGGTTGAAGGGTACAAAGTTTCAGTTGGACAAGATGAATAAGTTCTGGAGATCTATTATACAGGAAGATGACTACAGTTAATAATAATACATTGTGTACTTGAAAAGTACTAAGAGAGTAGATCTTAAATGTTCACACCACAAAAAAATGATAAGTATGTGAGGTGATGGAAATACTAATCAGCTTGACTTAATCATTCCACATGTATACATTTATCCAAGCATCTTGTAATACACTGTTCATTGGCCAGTTATACCTTACTGAAGCTGGGTAAACCAACAACCATTGCAACAGACTACAGATAAGGTTTCCTTCACCACTTCTTCCCCGGTATTAATCACAGTCATTGCCCCAAAAGACTGCTATTATTAGTTTATCATTTTTCACAAACAGAAAGTTTCAGTGTTTCTACAGATAGAGGTTTACGTGCACAAACCATTTTGAGCTCAGTTTGCTTTATATAAGTGGAGCTGTACTGTACATGCCACTCTGCAGCAATTATTAAATTTAACAAGATATTTGAAAATCTCACTAGGTTTGCACACAAGCTGTATTCTTTTTTAACCTTTACATTGTGCTGTATAGAAGACATGGACCGGAAGTTATCTTATTAATTCCCCTGTGGAGATCATTATTATAAACCATCAGCGATGAATATCTTTATAAATCTCCTTTTGTGCCTGTGTGTGTGTGTATTTCTCAAGGATGGGTGAGTCCTTGAAATGGAATTGACAAGTCAAAGAATGCACACGTTAAACATCTTAGATCCTTATTATTTGCATTCAGAAGTACTGAACAGTTTCCATTCCCACTTTGAACATAATACCCACTTCTCCACACCCTCACCAAGAGAGTAGGACAAGCTTTTAAAATGTTTGTCAAATTAATGATAAAAATTAGATTGCAATTTGTTTTAATCTGTAAATATCGGATGAACAAGGAGACATAATGTTCTTGCAAATATCTCTGAGAATGTTTATTTCAATTATTGAAAGTTGCTCATTTGTTTCATGAATTATTGACATTAATTCTAAATTCAGGTGTTCTGTGTGCTTGTGTTGATGCTTTACCTTCATGCTATTAATTTTTCTCAAATGTATGAGATACTTGATTGTCAAATAGTATTAATGAATGGATGAATTGATGAAATATTCTCATGTTGGTATTTTGAGCTGTTGAATCTTATTCTAATTTTTCTTATTTTGTTTTTAACTCTCAGGGATCAAATGTATCGGTGGCCACTTTTCTTTTTTAGCTTGGATTTAACTTCTTTTTAAATGTATTTTCTGCAATTTACAAAGATGGGGGCTGAAAGAGAGAATGCCAGGGGGTCCAGTGGGCCACACTGATCCTTTCTTCCCTCCATATGCCGCATTAGAATCTAAGCACAGAAGGAAGTACATGCAACCTGCTTTTTCCAGACAGTAGGGCCTTCTCTTGGCTTGCAGAGGTACACTTGAGATGGAGGTGGCAGAGATGGGCTGCCACACCAGGCCAGGCCTTGAGGAACCTGCAATGCCTTCCCTGCAGAGTGGTCTCCAGTAGGCTTCAGAGACAGTGGGGGCGGGGGCCCTGTCGGGACTCTGCACAGGGGGAACTCACTAGGCGCTATCTACAGGAGTCCCTGAGAAGGTGGAAACTGAATGGAGGAGCCAGTTAAGGGCAGATGTACAGATATGTGTGAGCTCAGTAGCCTGAACTCGGGGGAACAGAGCAGAGACAGAGGGGAGCCAGAGTGGCCGTGGTGGTGACCAAATGATTTAGAGAAACTAAAGCAGGAAGGGAGATCATGGGGGAGGAAGATTCTAAGATTGGGCAAAGAAGCTGAGCTGGGTTTGGTCTACCCTGTTTGGGGCATTGGGTCAGATGCACAGGGAGCGTTCCAGAGGGGCTGGGAACAGCAATGTGGGAGGGTCCCACCACAGCAGGGATTCAGGTTCTGGTAGGTGTCTTCTGCAGGCACTGGATGGCCCCTTCCTCACTCATTGTCTCAGCTGTCCCAGAGGGGCAAGAGCCAAGCATCGCGCCTCAGCCTGTGCTGAGCTGAAGCCTTCAGAGATCTCCGTAGCTGCTGACCCCACAGCACTGGTAAAGTGTGTGTACCGCCTGGCCCTGCTGCTCTCCAGGACTGCCCTCCTCCAGCTCTGTCACCCCCTGACTATGGAGCAGGGTGGTCTGCTGAAGGAGGGAGTACAGTAAATGTCTGTGTGAGTGTGGGTGCACTTGGGTGAGGGCCTGAGAGCTTAAAGGCAAGGATCTTGATTGGCTTGTAGCAAGCAAATGAGCAGGCAGAGATGACGGCCAAAGGATATTCAAATTGATGTAAAGGGTAATTTTCAAACCCCTCCCCTGATTTTTGTCTCATCTTCTCATGCTGACCACCTTTCCCAGCACAGCTGTCCCCACTGTGCTCCATTTCACGTCCGCCCTCTGGCCTCAAACCAAACCCAGCCACATTCCCCCCACTCGAGCCTGCAGCCAGGAGCACATGCAGGGCTGACAGCACCAGGCAGCGCAGAGACCAGGGCCCTGTGGGTGGCTGAATGGGGTGCAGGGGTTGTAGGATGGGGTTGGTTCCATACAGTAAGGAAGGAGACGAAGCAGGGAGAACCCAGCTGGGGTGATGGCTGCTTCCTGCACTCCCTGAGCCCAGGCCTCACCCCAGGGTGCTTAGGGTGGAGCCTGGTTCTGTGCCTGTCCCACCCTGAGCTTCCTGTGAAGCAGCTGTTCCCCCAGACTGCAGGCTTGTGTGGGCAGTAGTTCAGGTCCCTCTGACCACTCCGGCAAGGAAAAAGCTGCTTTGAGACCATATGCTTTGCACCTGGCATCCTGGGACCAGGAAGGGCCATTGTTATGGGACCATTGCCATGGGAGCGGGGATAACCGGGTCAGGGCGACTGGTGACTGAAGTATCCTGCTGGAGCCAGAGCATAGAGCCACTGGGGCCAGAGGCATAAGCAGACTTGTAGGGGTTCAGGGAGAAGACTGCTTGGATCTGAAGCAGGCGAGCTTGGGCGAAGGCTGAGGAGGTGCCCATGGAGAATCTCTGCATCCAGGAAGAGCAGGAGGCTGGACACAGGCCTGGGTGCCAGTCCCGGTGTGGCCCTGAAATAGCTGAGTGACTTTGGAGGCCACTTGCCTTCTCTGGACCAAATCTCCCTCAGTTGTGAAATAAACACTGAGAGAAATTCCCTTTTGTCCCTGCTACTTCTGGTTCTATCATAGGGAAAATTCACAACTACACTTTCACCTCTGCCAGCCTAGCTTAGCCCTGAGCTGAGTTTCGGGGATCACCTTCAGATGTCTTTGGCTCCCTGGTTTCCCCGTTTCTGCGTCAGAGGCCAGCTCTCCTTTCCTGTGAGACTCAGATCTACCTGGGCTCAGAGACACTGGTGCAGGCTGGATGGGGCCTGGCTAGAAAAGCAAGTACAGCTGACGACAAGACAGAGGATGCAGGGGCAGCCCGGGGTTTCTCAGCCCCCGAGGGGAGGGAGGCTTTCCCAGAAAAGAGAGAGGCAGGGGCTGGCTTGACCGAAGCAGATAGAGAAGCTGTGATACTAAGTCACCCTGAGGGCCTCCACTCTCTGTGCCCAGGAGCCAGAGAACAAGCCTTCAGATTAGGCTGAGGAATGAGGCGTCCCACCCAAATCTGATCCCAGACAGCCCTCCACCCCACTGCCACAGCTGCTCCCCAAGCCCCATCGAACCTCTTCACACTGCCCGTCCCTTTCTCCCTCCCTTTCCCTGCCCCTTGAAGTGCCCTCCTCCCCTGTCCCTCACCCAAGGTCAGGAATACCAGCAGGACTGCCTCCAGCAGGAGCCTCCAGGGCCCCGTCACCTTCTCGCTATGCTGGGGTAGCTAGAACTGGGGTTCTGGAGACGCTCCAACCCAGACACCACAGCCCATGGGCTGGGGGAGATGAGAAAGGGAAAGGCTTTGATTGGGTAAGTGTGAGGTCTGTAGGGCAGGCTCAGGCAGAGGGGAGGGTGGAAATCACTGCCAGACCCAGCAGCCCAGCTCCCCAGGCACTGCCTGCCTCCCCCTACCTGGCTCTAGTCCCCACCCAGCAGGCACTGGCTTTCTCCCCACTGCTTCTTTCCCGACGGTGGGGTTCCTCTCCACCTTAACACCTAAGGGAAAGGACAGGTGGAAGAAGGGTCGGGGCTTGGGGACCTGTAAGTCCCTCTGGTCCCTAGGGAGGGCAGAAACCTCATTTCAACCACATATGAGCACCAGATATGGAGGACACTGAACCCAAAGCTGAGCTAGGTTAGTGGGTGTGGGGTCTGGTCCACCTAGAATCAAATCAGAGCCTCTCCTGACCCGCTCCTGTGAATTCGACACTTGTGTCTGTTGAGGAGGGGCCTAGGGAGAAAGGAACCCAGATCCACTTAGCTCTGGCAGCCCTGGTTGCCAGGATCACCCGCTGGGGTCCCCACAGCAGAGGTCAGAGAGGAAGCCACAGAGAGAGGTAACTGGACGGCCTGGAATGAATGGGGAAAAGCATCATATATCTATTTTACAGACAGGGAAACTGAGCTCTAGTCTGCCCCCAGATCCATCCATGCAGATAAAGGGAGGACTGGACGCCCTGAGAATGCAAAGTCTCCAGCTTACCCAGCTCCTTCTCTGGGCTCCTGTGAGTGTCCGTGACACTAAGTTTGGGAGAGAAGGTTGCTGAGACTCCCAAGTTCCGTGAGGGACCTTCTCAGAGGGTGGGCAGAGAACCCAGAAACGCCCAGAACCCTAGGCCCTTTGACAAGACTTTGCTGTGACCTGCTCTGATAGTGCCAAGGGGGAGGCGCTGTCCCTAGCTCTTCAAGAGACTTCCTAACTCCTTCAGCACAACTACCTGCCCCAGTCCCTCCTGCAGAAATTCCACTTGTGACAAGGGCTATTGCGAGTCCCCAGGGAGCAGGGCCAGCCCAGCCTGGATAAAGGGCTGAGCCTAAGCCCAGGCTTCCCTGCCTCCAGGTCCCAGAGGCCAGAGGAGGCTGAAGGTGCAGATGGTTCCAGCAGGATCCTCCCCTAGTGGGCTCAAGATCCCAAGTCTATGCAGAGGGTGTCCACCCCACTCACATGGGTGCAGAGGCCACAGCACAGAGAGAGGGGCAGACCCCCCTCCCTTTGAGAGCTCCTGTCCCCTGGGGAGAGAGGACATACTCTGACACAGCAGAGAATGACACAGAGCCGGCCGCAGGCTGAAGAGTCACACGCTAGTGGCACATAGCAAGGGGTGCTCTTGTGAGCTGCAGGGAGGAGCTGTCCCTTCCTAGAGTCAGCAGCAGTCAGAGAAGGGGAAAGTCAGCGTGGGAACACAGCTGCTGACCCCCCACCACACACACACACACGGTGACATGCCTCACTACCATCTGGGGACAGGGCTACCTTCCTCCCCCTCGGGAGGGTGCCCCCACCCTGATTTGGTACATAATCAGGTTCAGAGAGAAGTTGAGCCCCCACTGTCGGTGAGGAAACCCCCTACCAGCTTGCCTCTGCCTGTGCGTGTGATTCAGTGGGAGCCTCTCTCTCACCCCTGGTTTCCTGTCCTGTCTGTGGGTCACACTTCAACCAGACCAGCCGGAAGCCTCCGGGCAGAAGTCAGGAGGCCTGTTCTGGTAATGCCACTTACTCCCCGTGAGACCCTGAGCAGGTGGCTGACCATACCTGGACCTCAATTCCCACATCTTTGATGGGAAAAGTAATATCTACCTCGCAAACGTGCTGAGGGACTTGATAATGTGTGCATGGGCACACTTTGTAAACAATGCTTGTGTGAGTGACAGGCAGGCGTCGCTCCCTGAGCTGTCTTCTAGCTCCGGAGCTGCAGCCTGCTTTCCCACTTTGGTCCCTTGGGCACCAACATCTGATAGCCCTGCCGTGTCCTCCTTTTGCCTGCCCTTCTGCCCTTCCCATTCTCAGTCTCCATGCACTCCTACCATAAGGAGAAGGGCGCTGTGCTGATACAGAGTGGGGAGCAGAAGTCCACGGGCAGGCAAAGCAGTGGATGTGGAATCGAGCCCACTTGACAGGTTCCACTTCCCAGCTGAGTTATTACCTCTGTACGCAGAGTCCCCGGCAGCAAATGCCACACCAGCAGAGCCCTAGAGGTGCAAGTGCCATTACACACAGCGTCCCTGCCCCTCCTGAGATATATTAGCTTGCTCTCTATAAATTGCATCTTATTTTAAAATTAAATCTTCAAAGAGCCGACATTAACTAAAGAAAGAGATCCTAGGGTCTTTCATCTGTTTGTTTTAATTAAACGGTATTTCTCCAGGGTACCTAAGTGGTGGGGTTTGCGGATGCAGAGGTGGGGCCCAGTCCAGTCCCGGGGCTCCCTCTCCCCCACCCCGCTGATGCATCCTTTCTGAGGAACCCTGCTCCATGTGCTCTCCCAACTCTCCCCTCCCCTACCTTTGCCAGGGACCCTCCCTACACTCCCTTTCTGGTTTTGAATCTCCACCTCCTCTCCCCTCTCCCCTCCCACACCCACGAAACCTTCCAGAGTGGAAACACATCACTGACCCACCACATAGGCCTGGGCATGACGTTTCTGGCCACGCTGTGACCAGTGGGGCTTGGGATTCACGATCAGGGTTCCAAGTGTCCCTGAGCTTGTCATCCACCTTCAGCCTGGCTTTCCCTGGAGAGGGCAGCAAAGCCAGGGCCCTGCGAAGGAGAGGTAGCACACAGAGCGGGTGAAAGGGAGGCAGCCCATTACTCGCCCACAGTTTCCTCCTGGCCTTCTCAGCTCCTCCCTTGGGGGTAAGTCATGGTGGGGAGGGGCAGTTGGGCACAGGGGAGAGCAGGTGTGGTCTACAGAAGCCTGGGAGCTGTGTATCAGACAGCACTGAGCCCACCAGGCCCACACTCGCCTATAGCTGGAGATCCCCCCTTCCCTGCACCCGTAGAATCTGCCCTTTGAAACTTCCCTTCTCCCCAATGCAGGCCTTGGCCTTTCTCACTTTTTATCAGAGGTGCTGGAAGAGCAGCAAAATCAGGCCCAGCTCCCAATTCCCTCTCCCCGGTCTTCTCCAGGTGTCCCCTCCCACCAGCACACAGGAAAAGGGCGACATGGCCTGGCAAGCCCTACACCCATGGATGCTACTGCTGCTGCTGCTGTTCCCAGGTGAGGGAGAGGAGCAGCCCAGGGAGCAGAGGAGACGGGTGTGGTGGGAGCGGAGGAGATGGGTGTGGTGGAGATTGTCGTGACAGCGGGATCAGGGAGCAGGTGGCTGTGTGGCCAGAGGCCTGGTGTGAGGGCAGGTTGTGCGTGTCGCCCTGACCTATGCGCTGCTTCATCATTCTCCAGGCTCTCAGGCACAATCCAAGACTCAGGTCCTTCACAAAGAGGCAGGGCAGACGCTGACGGTGAGATGCCAGTACCCGTCCACCAGCAGGCTCTACGAGACGAAAGGCTGGTGTAAGGAGGCATCAGCGTTCAAGTGCATCAGGTTAGTCACCAGCTCCAAGCCCAGGACGCTGGCTTCGATCTCTCGATTCTCAATCTGGGATGACCCTGATGCTGGCTTCTTCACTGTCGTCACGACTGATCTGAGAGAGGAAGACTCAGGATACTACTGGTGTAGAATCTACCGCCCTTCTGACAACTCTGTCTCTAAGTCCGTCAGATTCTATCTGGTGGTGTCTCCAGGTGAGCCCCTTCCCTAGGGTCCTCAGGGAGATACCCCTCACCTTCTTTTGGTGCCTCCATCACCCCCAGTTTCCAAATCATGGAAGCCACCCACACTCACACCCAGTCTCCTGGGAAGGCTGTTGGGAACAGGTGCAGGGGAACTCATTTGTGCACATGAGCAGCCATCTCACAGTCTCCACAACTCCCAAGCCTGCAGCCTGGGTGTCCTGAGAGATGCTGAAACAGACCCAGTGAGCATGCTGAAGAGTCAGCCCATGTGACCCTGCTACCGGAGGGCAGGACTGCCTGGCATCTTTGGTACACAGCAGGTGCCCAGGAAAGATGTATCCACTGGCTGCCCCCACCATGGAGAGCCAGTGGCCCCTTAGTACCTGGGTAGGGCTCTGTCCATCCCTCATAGTCCAGATCAGGGTCAGCAAACTATGACCCAATAACTAAGAATGACTGAAAAAAAAATCAAAAGAAAAATAATATTTTGAGACATGTAGGAGATTCAAATTTCAGTGCCTAGAAGTAGAGTGATTTTCTGGAACACAGCCATGCCCTCTCATTTACCTATTGTCTGTGGCCCTTTTCATGCTGCAATAACAAAATTGAGCAGTTGTGACAGAGACCACATGGCCCATCCCCAACCCTTTACAGAAAGTGTGCCCATCTCCAGCCCAGAGCAGAGCTACTCAAAGTTTCTGTAGAAAAGGATCTTTTTAAAAAAAATTAATCTGCAATTCACCAATGACTAATTTTTTTATAAAATACGATAAAAACAAATTATTAGAAAAGTAAAATGAGAAGAAGACATACAAAGTACAAGCTCAAAGTTTATTAAGTTTGGCAAAAATAAAATTTCATTTTAATAAACATAATCAGAACAAATATCACATAGGAAAAAAATTATAAAAACTATATACATTGTTCATTTGAAAGTGTGCCTAAAGGTGGTTGATGGAGTGGCTTAACGGTATATCCATAATGTTTTGTGATTCCTCAGTTAAAACTAAACACACATTTACTTAGAAAGAAAATCGCAATTCTCCATATTAAATGCCAATATGCACCCTTCAAAGAAAAAGCCTGTCTATCCATATTTAAGTCTTATAATATGACACATGAGCACTCTTCTTACTTGTTAACTTACCTAATCTGAGAACTATTTATGACACCACATCGCTTAGGAGATAATGTATAAAGAAATTGTGTTGATTTTTTAAAAAATAATACTCATAGTAGAATACCAGAAAACTGGTCTCACAGAGGTATATTGTCAGAAATATAAGAAATTTTAAAGCAATTCTGACAAGCTCAATAGTTTTATTTTTAACTTTTACAAAAGGAAGCAAATGATGCTATAATTTCAAAATGCATCTTCAATCCTTTATCAGTAGCCAGTTCCAAAACTTTATCCTAAAAGTTATAGTTTAAAGTATCATTTATTGGAAAATATGGATTTTAGATCTAGAAATTTCCTCTGCATATATCTTCTTTTGACAAGAAACAAAATTCAAAACATGCTATCAAATTATTAATGTTTACCCATCAGCACTTGTGAAGATATGCAATATGAAGATTATCACCTATTTTGTTGATAAATGTAAATTAAGACCATGTCATAACAATTGATAGAAATGGTTCTTCTAACTTTTATTTTTGCAGTTACACTTTATTTGCCACTGAAAAACCTGTTGCTTTTCTTCCTTGCAACATCAGAAATATTAACATCAGAACTACAATATAAACAAGCCTGCTGGTGCAATTCGCATTTGTACTAAACTGGCTTCTTGTCTTGAAGAAACGTTAGGAATTCTTTATATAAATGAAACATTCTCAACAAAACTTTTAATTTGGCATGCAATAGTAGCTGTTTATGATCTGTTTCCATATTTCCACATACTAAAGAGAATGATCTGAAATTTAATATATTCACTTTATATAATTCACAATTTTGTCCACGTTGGTCAGCACACTGTTCAAGTAAGTGGATTTTTTTTTTCCATAGCAAAACTCTTTCAATGAAGGAAGCAGTGTGTTAATTTACAATTAAGAAGCCCAAGGCTTCTTAATCTGGATGACTTTTCCAGAACGTTTTCCTGTCATTGCAACTGCAGCCATCAGAACATACTCTTACCTAAAACTGAAAACCTCCAAACCACATGCTGATCATATAACCTTCATAGTTTTATACAGTTCAGAGCTAGTTGTGTTTTTGGCAATTAAACTAAAAATTCAGAATTCCTTCATATCATTGTGTTCAAATTGCATATACTATAATAGCTATGCTAGCAATATCTGTGCATTTTTTCAAATTGCCATGAAAAATACTTTACTAGCTTTATTTTTTCTAGGAAGTGGTCATCCATATCATTATTCAATTCCTGAATATGTTGACCTAAGGCACTAAGGGAAAATGATATTCAGCTCCCTTCTTTGCTATAAATTACCCAATATTGTAATGCAAACGTTGTTCAGTAATGTTTTGGCAACTGTAGATGAATTATTAGCCTTTGCAATGCAAAATGTTACTTTACAAGAAGCCAAAAAGTCCAGAGCTTCTATGTGAAATACGGATTGCTTTTGAGAGCTTTTCTATCCGATACTCTTTTTTTTTCCTGAAAACAATTAGTTTTTTGTGACCTTGCATTTTTCCGTTTTATATGTATATGCCACTTGTTTTTATGGTTCATTTGCCTCATTACCCAATACATCTCAACAAATACCTCACTAGGTTTTAATACTTCCCTACTAATTATAACTACAAAACTCACATATGTGACTGTAATAGTTCCCTATTGCTGCCGTAACAAATTACCACAAATTGGCCAGGCACGGTGGCTCATGCCTGTAATCTCAGCACTTTGAGAGGCTGAGGTGGATGGACCACGAGGTCAGGAGATCAAGACCATCCTGGCCAACAAGGTGAAACCCCATCTCTACTAAAATACAAAAACCTAGCTGGGCATGGTGGTGCATGCCTGTAGTCCCAGCTACTCGGGAGGCTGAGGCAGGGGAATCGACTGAATCCAGGAGGCAGAGGGTGCAGTGAGCCAAGATCGCGCCACTGCACTCCAGCCTGGCGACAGAGCAAGACTCCATCTCAATATATATATATATTTTAAAACAAGACAAATTTATTATCTTACATTTCTGTAGCTCAGAAGTCCAGTATGGGTCTTACTGAACTAAAACCCATAGTTCAGGGTCGGCAGGCTGTGTTCACTCCAGGGGGCTGTGGGAGGTCATCTTTCTCTTTATTCAGGTCATGGGCAGAATTCACTTTCCTGCAGCTGAGACCGAGATCTTGTTATTTTGCTTGCTGTAAACTGAAGGCTGCCCCACTTCACGAGGCCGCCACATTCCTTGGCCTATGGCCCCCTTTCTACCTCGTCAAAGCCATCAACACTGGATGGGGGTCCCTCTCACACTGCAAGTGTCTCTTACCACAGCTAGGAAATGTTCTCCACTCTTATACACTCATAATTAGATTGGGCCCACCTGGATAACCCAGGCTACTCTCTCCAAATCAAGGTCTTCAACGTTAATACATCTGCAAATTTCCTTCTGCCATGGAAGGCAGTGTCTTCACAGGCTCCTGGGATGAGGGAGTGGACATTTTGGGGTACCCTTATTCTGCCTACCACAATGAGGGATTCTACTTTCAAACAAAACCAGCACAAACTCTTTGGAATAATTGCAGAAGAAAAAAAATTTCTTTCTAATCAATTCTACCTTCTTCATTTGGCTTACTATCACTGCCACATTCAGAAAAGATGTGTCTTTTCTTGACAAAAAGTTCAGTGGCTTTTGTTTTGCTATCCATTCATTAGAACTTTATTTAGGTAATCACTAATCTACTCTAAATTAGCTAATCATGTTACACTCTAAATTCTGTTAAAAATATATTTGATTAAAAAATGAAAATGATTATAAAATGAATAAATTATAAAATTATACATTTTGGGGTTATAGCTAACAACTAATTTTATTTATTTATTTTAAGACAAAGTCTCATTCTGTCACCCAGGCTGGAGCACAGTGGCACGATCTCAGCTCACTTCAACTTCTGCCTCCCAGGTTCAACTGATTCTTCTGCCTCAGCCTCCTGAATAGCTGGGACTACAGGCACGTGCCACCACAACTGGCTAATTTTTGTATTTTTAGCAGAGACAGGGTTTCACCATATTGGCCAGGTTGGTCTCGAACTCCTGACCTTGTGTTCTGCCCACCTTGGCCTTCCAAAGTGCGGGATTACAGGTATAAGCAACTGTGCTCGGCGTTTTTTTTTTTTGAGACAGAGTCTTGCTCTGTTGCCTAGGCTGGAGTGCAATGGCATGATCTCAGCTTACTGCAACCTCCGCCTCCTGGGTTCAAGTGATTCTCCTGCCTCAGCCTCCTGAGTAGCTGAGATTACAGGCATGTCCCCCCACGCCCAGCTAGTTTTTGTATTTTTAGTAAAGACAAGGTCTTACCATGTTGGCCAGACTGGTCTCAAACTCCTGACATCGAGTGATCTGCCCGTCTTGGCCTCCCAAAGTGCTGGGATTATAGGCGTGAGCCACCATGCCTGGCCGCTAACAACTAATTTTGAAGTATGACACACTGTAACATGGTCCTTCTGTGGATTACTAGCACACAGCTGGCTCCATTTTTGACTCTCCATGCTAATTTGGGAACACTCAAGCTGGTTTATATCCTGTTCAATAAGATGAGATGAGTTAACTAATCAGGTGCTTGGATCTTGAGGTAATATCAAACTGATATGAAAGTTTTGAAACCCCTACTCCCAATTTTTACACTTTGTTGTGGATAGGTTACAGACTATTTGTAGGCCAGCATCAGCCCATAGATGACACGTTCAATAGCACAGGTCTAGAATTTCACCAACGTCCCAAACACCTCTCCCAGGCTGAGCACGGGGTTATCCTGGCCAGCATCCTAGACAGCCTCAGAGAGAGCATCCTACGGGACAGGATTGTATCCACGTGCCCATTGGCCAGTGACTCTCTCCAGGGAGGACCTTCCAGGGCAGTCCCTGGAACAAGGAATGGCCCAGCCTCAGGTACCCTCTTCTCCAGGCCCCTCCCAGCCCTTTCCCCTTCTTTCCCCTTCTCCCCACCTCCTGGACTCCAAATAGGTATGTAGACCTGTCTGCTAGGTCTAGACACTGAGAATCCCCACTTCCTCTCCTAGCCTTGGGTCCAACCCCACTTTCTTTTCCTTCTGGGCCCTGCCCACCCAACCAGCCATTGCCTCTTTGACCTCAATAGTCCCCATCACTTTTCCAGAGACAGCATTCCCCACCTCCACCAAGGGCTCTGAGCACAGGTAGGTCAGCCTCAAGCTTTACACAGCTGTCCTTACTTTCTAACATCTTTCTGAAGACATTATTGTGTTGCCTTCTTGTTTCCCACTTTGATATTATAAGATGTTCAATACACTGTTTGAATGTGCTGGTAACTGTTTTGCTTCTTGAGTAGAGCCACCACCGCTATAGCCCAGCCTGATGAGTGCTCTGTGGACCCACAGCCTCAGCTGAGTGTGACCCCAGAAGCCACGGTGTGCTGTGTATCCAGAACACACTTGGCAGATGGGGGAAGCATCTGAGATTTAAGACCACGGCTGTTACAGGGATCGTGTAAACTTGTTTTTGTTTGTTCCTGCCGGGTGTTGTATGTATGGTGACTTGTGGATTTATGTTTCAGTGTACTGGAAACTTCCCATTTTATTCAAGAAATCTGTTCATGTTATAAGCCTTGATTAAAGAGGAAGTTTTTATAATTTAAAAAAAAAGGGGAAGGTGAACAGCAGGAGTGGCGTGCAGCCAGTTCACAGAGTCCCAGACATCAAGAGGGGCTGCGAAAGGCATTCCCTGGGCTGCAGAGGCTGGGGGTTCAGGGCTGTGCGGCAGAACTGGGAGGGGCAGGGATCTGAAAACTGCCCTTCAGTTCCCCCGCAAGGGGCTCCCTTCCCAAGCCCCAGAGGCATGAGAAAGAGAATGGAGGGCAGAGAGCAGAGGGGCCCAAAGCATCATGGCTGTGTCCACCCTCAGGAGGCTCAGGTAGGTGCCAGTCCAAAGACTCAAGTGTTGGGAGTGGGCCAGGCCTCCTGACTCTTCCAGTGCTCACCCTGGACTCAAGGATACCACTGCAGGCGCCCAGTAGAGCCCAGGCCCCAGGTCTGTCTAATTCTGAGCCAGGGAACTTCACAGTTCAGTCCTCACCCCACAAATCAGTTTTCCTCTCTGGGCCCATGGGCTCTGTTCCCAGTCTGGCCCAAATCTCCCATCCCACCTTCCTGCTGGCAGGCACAGGTGGGGTCTCCCACTCGCTAACCACACCCCTGCTCTTCCCCGGCAGCCTCTGCCTCCACACGGACCACCTGGGCTCCCCGCAACCTGGTCTCTTCACAGACCCAGACCCAGAGCTGCGTGCCTCCCACTGAAGGAGCCAAAGAAGGCCCTGAGTCTCCATCTACCATCGCTGTCCCTTCACAGTGAGTTCGTAGAGTGCCCAGAGTCACACAGGCCTGGGCAGGGGCTGGCAGATGGAGACTGGCCTCCCCAGCCCATCCTCTCCCCTTCTTGTCCCTCCGCCTTCCAGGCCACAGAACTCCACGCTCCGCCCTGGCCCTGCAGCCCCCAGCTTCCTGCTCACGGTGCTCTGTGGACTCCTCGGAGCCAAGAGCCTGGTGCTGTCAGCCCTGCTCGTCTGGTGGTGAGTGTGGTGTGGGTTGGACTTGGGCAAAGGGAACGGGGAACAGCTTCTGCCCAGGATAGAAGGTCAGAGGGGAATCGGCCAGAGAACAGAGGTGGAAATGACCATCGGCAGCGCTCTCCAAATTAAAGCCTCATGGGGCCCATCCATCGACATGTCTGTCACACAGACTCACCTTTGTCCTTCAGCTGCAAACTTGCAGGAATCTCATCTATGTTTCTCTGTCTCTATGTGTTCTCCTCTCTCTCTTTCTTCTCCCCACTCCCTTTTCATCCCTGTGCCTCTCCATTTCTCCCCCTCCCTCTTCCGCACTCCACCCCTCTTCCTCTCTCCCTCTCTCTCTATTCCTTCCTCCTCTCCCCTTCTTCCCTCTTTCTTTCTCCTTCACCCCTTCCCCTCCCCCATCCCTCCATCAGAAACACTGACCTGCACAGCTGGAAAGTCCCTCCCACCACCTGCCCTTCCAGGGACTCCCTAAAGCCACCATCCCAGGACTCTGCCTCATTCTAGTCCTGAGGGAGAGAGGGTGGACACAGGAGGGAAACAGCCACTGGGAGGAGGGGACACATGAGAAAAACCGTAGGTGGGGCAGAGTGAAAGGTGCAAGGACAACTCAGTCAGGCCAGGAGTCAGCTTGCTGGAGGAGAGGCAGGCTTAGGGAGAGGGACAGGGTAGGAGAACAGATTCAAGTCATTTCATGTATTTCTCCCGGCTCTTTGCATCTCAGGGTCTTAAGGAATCAGCATATGCCGCATCAAGGGAGATCTCTGCTGCGCCCAGCTCAGCACAGTCCCCGGGCCCATAGATGCTTCCCACTGAGCCACAGGACCCCAGGTGGGCGGCGAGTCTCCAACATGGCTGGGCTCCCAGGAGCTCCTCCCGGACTTCTGCATTCTCAGCAAAGAAAAAGGCAGAACTTTATCCAAGGCCTTTGGCCACATCCTCCCTGCAGAGCTGAGGCTTTCCTCCCAGGCCGTCTACTTGCCCACCCTCAGTTTACACTGGACCCCGTTGTGGGAGCAAAGCCCAGCACAGGCAGCACCTTTTCACCAAGTCTGAGTCGCTGATGACAATCCCTCCTCCCTGCCTCCTCCTCCTATCTGTAGCCCCCGATAAAAGAAAAACTTGGCCAGGTGAGGTGGCTCACGCCTGTAATCCCAGCACTTTGAGAGGCTGAGGCAGGTGGATCACGAAGTCAGGAGTTCGAGACCAGCCTGGCCAATATGGCGAAACCCCATCTCTGCTAAAAATACCAAAAAAATTAGCCAGGCGTGGTGACAGGTGCCTGTAATCCCAGCTACTGGGGAGGCTGAGGCAGGAGAATCGCTTGAACCCAGGAGGCAGAGTTTGCAGTGAGCCAAGATCGTGCCACTGCACTCCAGTCTGGGTGACAGAGTGAGGCTCTGTCTCAAAAAAATAAAAAAAGAAAAAGAAAAACTTTAGGCCTGGAACGCCGATGGTTGACACCTGTAATATCACCACTTTGGGAGGCCAAAGCTGGAGGATTGCTTGAAGCCAAGAGTTCGCAGTTGCAGTGAGCCATCATCATGCCACCGCACACCAGTCTGAGCAACAGAATGAGATCTTGTCTCTAAAACAGAAAAGAAGAAAAGAAACAGGTTAGACAAAATAAATTTAACAGAGTTTATTTGAGCAAGGAACGATTTGCAAATTGGACAGCCCTCAAAACCAGAAGAGGTTTAGAGAACTCCACTCTGCAACTCAGGCAGCCGTAGAGACAGCAAAAGACTGAAGAAAGCAGAAACAAGGAACAAAAAGCAAATTGGTCATTTCAGTTATCTTTCTTGTAAAGGTTAAAGCAGAGGGGACTTCCTTTTCATGCTGGCCAAAATTGGCCTGTTCAGGGATTTGGCTCTTACCTCTCTCTCCTAATTTCTCGGAAGGTCAGATAAACAGCTTGGTTTCAGCTTGGTGATGTGCAACCTTAGCAAGGTGACCCCATTTTGGTTTGGGCTGTTGGACCGAGGGCAGGAGCTCAGTCTAAATCAATGGCTTCTTATCAATCTTATTTAACACCCCACAGCCAGGCGCCTGGGTCACCCCAAAATTTCCATCTCTCTCTCCCCTTGCTCAGCCATACTCTGCCAAGGCCTCCCCTGTCGTGCCTCCTCCCCCTTTCCAAGCCTCTTCACCTCACACTGGCACTCGGACCACTGTGTCAGCCACCTAACGGGGGTCCCGTCTTCAGTCCCCACCTCCTAACTGGTTCCCCTGATACACCCCTTCCCAACAATACCTCTGTGCATTTCCACCACTCAGGAATTGAAGTCCCATGTAATTACTGAGGTCTTATAATGCTTTGCCCAGGTCAGCCACCCCTGCAGCACAGCACTGCCTTGTGCTGTCCTTATCACCGCCAACGTGGCTGCAGCCTCTAGAAGAAAGCGAACCTTTCTTTTTTTCTGCATGAGCTGGGCAAGAGGCACCTCAACTCGCCACATTCAAGATCACTTTGTGCCCTGCCCCAGGCCTGTCATCTCCACAGGGCTGTTCTCTGACACTTGCAATCCCCATTTCAAACCTACTAGACTGAGCCTGATGTGATGATCTCTCTCCTGTTTGTCATCTATTTTTCTTTATTCCTACTCTCTGGGAAAGCTCCTCGAAGTTACATTCTATTCAAATGTTTACAATATACGCGATCACATTTCTCATTTCTAAACTGTCCATTTGTTCTCTGAATGTTCCTTTTTATAGCACAGCATGTTTTAGTTTGGCAAGCCATATTTTCCATGGAAATATTAAAGTTTTAACTTTTGAACTTCTTCAAAGCTTTATATATTTTCTGTGTCCTCCAAGTGTCCATCACATCTTTTGTTTTCTCCTTTCGTTTACCTCTGTTTCTTCAGAGCTTTCTGGAAACCTCTGCCGCTTCTCGGCTACCCACTTGCATGGAAGCACTCAGAAGCCCCGTGTATGCCGCAGGGTGCTGTGGGTTCCAGGCTGATTGGGCAGAGCATGGCTCTGTTTTTTTTCTCTTTCACAGCCCAGTCTCTCCAGAAAGGACTCTTAGCTGTCCTCCCTGGGGGTGTAAGCCTAGACCCAGGGTCACAGGCACCAACTGGAGCAGAGCAAAGGGGTCTCACTGCCCAATGTCTGTTCCCACCCAAGCCCCCACTACACATTGTCTCTCTGTGGCACCCTGTGCCTCGAGCAGAGCACCGCTGTGTCCACCCTCATCAGAGACTTACCTCAAGCTCTCAAAAGCTGCTGAGGGAGATGAAAGACAGAGGATGTGGGCAGCTAACCTACTCTCGGTCTCACGAGAGCCAAAGAACCTAGGAGTCTAAGTGATTCTTAAAGCAGAGCTCCAACCTGTTCTCTGGTTTCTGGTGCCCACTTCAACCCTGCCTTAAGACATACAATTTCTTGCCAGGCACGGTGTCTGACACCTGTAATCCCAGCACTTTGGGAGGCTGAGGTGGGCAGATCACCTGATGTCGGGAGTTTGAGACCAGCCTGACCAACATGGAGAAACCCCATCTCTACTAAAAATACAAAAACTAGCTGGGCGTGGTGGGGCACACCTGTAATCCAAGCTACTCAGGAGGCTGAGGCAGGAGAATCACTTGAACCCAGGAGGCGGAGGTTGCAGTGAGCCGAGATCACATCACTGCACTCCAGCCTGGGCGACAGAGAAAGACTCTGTCTCAAAAAAAAAAAAAGAAAAGAAAAAAAAAGAAACTATCCTCTCCACCTTTCTGAGGTTCTAGGGTAAAAAGGACTTTCCTCTTATTCCCCCACTCCTGCCAGCTTTCTCTGATTTGTGAAGTCATCTGATTTTATCCACCTTCAAAATGTATATGGAGCTCTCTGTTTATCCTTGAGGATGAGTTTGTGTAATTTTTATCCGGTTATTGCTGCTTTCACCTTCTCGGCAAGAGCAAGGAGGGACCCCAGATTATCCATCAAAACACCCCTACCCAGCTGAGTGCTGTGGCTCACACCTGCAATCCCAGCACTTTGGGAGGCTGAGGTAGGTGGATCACAAGGTCAGGAGATTGAGACCAGCCTGGCTGACATGGTAAAAACCCATCTCTACTAAAAATACAAAAATTTGCTGGGCGTGGTGGTGCATGCCTGTAATCCCAGCTCCTCAGAAGGCTGAGCAGGAGAGTCACTTGAACCCGGGAGGCGGAGGTTGCAGTGAGCTGAGAACACACCACTGCACTCCTGCCTGGGCAACAAGAGTGAGACTCTGTCTCAAAAAAAAAAAAAAAAAAAAAAGCTCCTTCCTTTCTGGCCCCAGCCCCCTACAGCCACTGAGATGTTGATGCCTAAGAAGAGCCAGATTGCCATTTTTGAACTCCTTTTTAAGGAAGGAGTCATGGTGGCCAAGGATGCCCACATGCCCAAGCACCCGAAGCTGGCAGACAAGAATGTGCCCAACCTTCATGTCATGAAGGCCATGCAGTCTCTCAAGTCCCAAGGCTATGTGAAGGAACAGTTTGTCTGGTATCTTAACAAGAAGGGTATCCAGTATCTCTGTGACTACCTTCATCTGCCCCCAGAGATTGTGCCTGCCACCCTATGCCACAGCCATCCAGAGACAGGCAGGCCTCGGCCTAAAGGTCTGGAGGGTGAGCAGCCTGCAAGACTCACAAGAGGGGAAGCCGACAGAGATACCTACAGGCGGAGTGCTGTGCCACCTGGTGCCAACAAGAAAGCCAAGGCTGGGGCTGGGTCAGCAACCGAATTCCAGTTTAGAGGCGGATTTGGTCATGGATGTGGTCAGCCACCTCAGTAAAACTGGAGAGGATTATTTGGCATTGAATAAACTTACAGCCAAAAAAAAAAAACCCTCCCTAGCACCCACCACCAAGGACAGGAGTGAGATCCCAGATCTCCACTTGCTCCTGTAAAGACTCCTGGCCTCCTCCTCCTCCCGCAAGGTCAGCACCCAGACTCCAGGACAGCCTCTCGGTGCCTTATTTTATCCCTGTTCACTCCGGTCACCACAAGACGCCAACAGTGCCCCAGTCCTTCCTCGTCACCCAGAATCCCAACTCAGTACGACTTTGTAAACCCATTAAATTAGCCCCATGTCCCACTCATTCCAAATCCCATAACGTTTCCACCTTGCCCGTGAAGTGCACAGTCATCAGCACAAGCCCCTGTGTGCTCAGCTTCTCTGAACGTCACTGTGGTACACTCCCTGACATCTGCCTGTTCTCCGAGGACACTGCTTTCTCTGCGGTTCTCTTAAGGGGAGGCTTTTGCTCTCCTTTACCTCATGCTCCTGGGTCCCAGGGTGGGGTCAGTGTCCTCTGTGCTCCTCACGGCCCCTTCCTATCTTCCTATCCTCCCTAAATCACCCCACAAGTAGCTTTCTGCCATTAGGCTATACCACTGTGGGTGACCAGCCATCATTGCTGCAAATCCTGTACAATCTGGGGCACTTTATTCCTCGTGGGTCTTAACCCCAGGCTCAACATCACTCTTCCTGTTGCTGCCATAATCCTTGGTGATCTTGGGCCTGTATAGACCCAACATCTACATGGACGATTCTTCCAAGTCCCTGGCATCTCAGTTTCTTGGCCTCCTCTCCCAGTGGTCTCATCCTCTTCCCTATCTCAGCCATCCTTGCAGATGGTCAGCAAGCACAACAGCTCTGCTCTTACTCTCATTCCCACCACCCACTACCTCAATCCTGTTAACCTGATCTCAGTATTGCTTTAACGCCGCAGGGACCCATGATCCATTCATCTGCCATCTGCCCCTTTCCCCTGTCTCACTCATGCTTTCCTTTCCCTTAGATGCCATGATCCAACCTCAAATCACTCTTTGGCTCATAGCCTCCCTTTCTGTGCCCCCCTCCCCTTTTATTGAACTCCTCTGGGAAAACTGTAACCCTGGTTAACCCAGCTTCCCGCTTACAATGTGCCTGTACCCAGCCAAGGTGAATGTGGCTGTGGCTGGCAAAATACAGTCTATCATCCCGAAATGTCTCACTGTAAGCATGTGACCTTGAGAGTGGAGTGGCTCTGCTCCATTCTAGACCCACAGCGTGCCTGTCCTCCCTCTCCACATGCTCAGCGGGTGTCCCCACATCCTAACTCACTCAACAGAGAGAGGGAGAAAGAGAAAGGGAGGGAGGGAGGGACTCAAAGAGAAGGAGAGAAAGAGAGGAAGGAGGGAAGGAAGGAAGGAAGGGAAAGGAAGGAGGGAGGGAGGAAGAGAGGAAGGAAGAAAGGGAGGGAAGGAGAAAAAAGAATGTCCACTTGATCCCAAGACAACTACCAGTTATCTGCCTTTCTTCTTCCTCTCACTCTCCCTATTCTCATCTTAAGCCAATCACTTTCCCTCAGCTCCAAATATCATCTTCTCTTGTCTACACAAGAATATTCAGTCGAGCGTGGCGGTGCATGCTTGTGGTCCCAGCTACTCAGGAGGCTGAGGAAGGAAGATTGCTTGAGCCTGAGAGGTTGAGGCTGTGGTGAATTATGATCACGCCACTGCACTCCAGCCTGGGAGACAGAGCAAGACCCCATCTAAAGTTAAAAAAGGAATATTCTTCCAGGAGCCACCCCTCTCTCCTGCATCATGTTCCTCTCCGTTGTATGTCATGACCATCAGAATCGCAATGGGCTCTGCATATTAAGCCGTCCCCACTTACAGCCCTGCAGCTATTGCTCTAACATCTTATTGTCCTCTGCAACAAAGGCCCATGAAAGGACTGACTGCACCACCAGCCTCCCAGGTTCTCTTTTGTTCTCTCTTAAAGCCACTCCAGTCAGTCCTTTGATGGTGCCACTCCCTGAAACACCTCCAGTGACTTCTGCACTGTGAAATCCAACAGCCAGTGCTGAAATCTCCTCACCCTGGGAAGAAGAGCACCCTGGGCCTGGCCTCCCACTTCTGCTTTCTGGAGATGGTTTCTTCCAGGGCTTCCAGGAAAAAAGAACTCTTGTGACATTCTCCTGACTCATTTGATGTTGCATAATAAATTAGCCCCAAAACGTAGTAGCTTAAAACAACACATGATAAATATCCATTAGGTCACAGGTGTTTCTTGGGGGGTGGGGGTGTGGTCAGAAATTTGGGAACCACTTAGCTGGGTGTTCCTGGCTCAGCGCCTCTCTGGTGTTGCCGTCAGGATGTCAGCAAGAGGTGCAGTCGTGGGGAGACTTGATGGGGGCCTGTGACCAAGGCAGGCACTCTCATGTGGTTGCTGGCACAGGCCTCAGTTCTTTGCCATGCGAGGCTTTCTTCACAGCATGGAAACCAACTTCCCCAATGTGACTGATCCGAGAGAGGGTGTGGAAGGAGGAAGTTATAGTGCCGTTAATAATGACCTAGACTCCAAAATCACAAACCATTGCTTCTGCCACATTCTACTCATTGGAAGCCAGTCACTGGGTCCAGCCTACACTCAAAGGGATTCGCCTCCATCCCTCGAAGGAAGATATATTAAAGAATTAGTGCCTGTATTTTAAAACCACCAAGTACCCGCACTGGCCACAAATTATTTACATTCCTCCCACACGCAACATACACTCAGCCCCACCGAAAGCCTCCCAAAGTCTCATCCCATGATGGCATGACATCCCATTATGACATGAGGACGAGTCCAGGAACTCGTCATTTAAATCAGACCCAGGTGTGGAGGAAACTCCTCAGGTGTAGTTCCTCAAGTACAGTTCTCAGTATGAAGAGCTGTGAGCTAGAGAGAAACTAGCCGCCGCACTCACACACAACCCCAATGTCCAATGCAGCACAGTCACAGGAAAACCACTACACATATTCTTGTTCAAGGAAGCAGGAGGCAAAAAAAAAGTCACTGGTCCAACATGGCTGTGCGGTCCCTGCGGGAGGGTTGGCAGCAGGTGCAACACCTACTGGCCTCGAGTGCTACATGGGAGAGCAAAGGATGGCCGCTTCCAGTCAGTACTGCCACCCAGAGAACTCTTGGGGAGGACTGCCATTCTGAGGACCCTCCTGATGACCTTGGGCCCTGTCTTGCTGAATGAGCCTTAAGGGTAAAAGCTGTGAAGCTGGAGAAGGAAGTCCGGGATTTAACAGTGGGATATCAGAGAGCTGCAGCTGATTCTGAAAACATAAGAAGGTGAACCCAGAAATGTGTGGAAGACGCCAAGATATTTGGAATCCAGAGTTTCTGTAAGGACTCGGTGGAAGTGGCTGACGTTTTTGAGAAGCCTACAGAGTGAATTTCTGAAGAATCGGAGCCTGGGGACCAGAAACTCACTCTGGAGAAGGTCTTCTGAGGGTTTTCGCTTTTAGAAGCAAAGCTGAAAAAATGTGTTTGCCAAACATGGCCTGGAGAAGCTGACACCCACTGGTGACAAACATGACCCCCATCAGCATGAACTCGTCTGTCATGTGCCAGCTGGTGTTGGGGTGCAGCCTGGCATTGTGGCATTAGTAAGACAAGACGGCTACAAACTTCATGGCCCCACCATTAGACTTTCCCGGGTGGAGGTGGCAGTGAAGTCACAGAGAAGACTATGAAAAGGCCATCAGGAACTGGATGTTCTCCCCGAGTGCAGGCATCTGCGTTTCTTTAATTTACTAAACTAAGTTTGTTTTTAAAAAAAAAAAAAAAAAAAGTCACTAGTCTTTAGAAAATCAGAACTTTATCGCCAGGCACAGTGGTTCACACCTGTAATCCCAGCACTTTGGGAGGCTGAGGCTGGCAAATCACAAGATCAGGAGTTCGAGATCAGCTGGCCAACATGGTAAAACCCTGTCTCTACTAAAGATACAAAAAATTAGCCAGGTGTGGTGGCAGGTGGCTGTAGTCCCAGCTATTCAGGAGGCTGAGGCAGGAGAATCGCTTGAACCTGGGAGGCAGAAGTTGCAGTGAGCTGAGATCGTGCCATTGCACTCCAGCCTCGGCAACAGGGCAAGACTCCGTCTCAGAAAAAAAAAAGAAACTTAGCTGGGCAAATGTTGGACATTCCTTGATTCCAACTTTGCTCAATTCCTACCTAGAAATAATTTTCAGTTTTTCCGTGGTCATGGCTCCTTTGTGCTTGAATGTGTCTCTGAGCCACCCTTCTCTTTCCATGAAAAGCAGCCCATATTTACAGCTGCATAGTTTTCCCAGGCTGCTTCCTGCCAGTTTAATTTGGGGGATACAAAGTGAGATCCCAGATTTTATGCTATCTCTGTTCCTTTCTGTCCAATCTGGCAGTGTTTTGTGAATGTCATTCTCTTTAAAAATATGTTGATCTCCTGTAATACTTACTGTGGCTCACTCCTTTAGATAAAGGCCATGCCTACAAATTTCTTCAAGAGAAGATCTCTTCCACACCATGTACACCTGCTGAGACAATGAGGATAATGTCTTTATACTTCTTAGAAGCTCTAATGTTTGACTGAAAAAATCTGTGAAGCACATACCCTTAAATTCATGAGAGGGCCTTTTGCCTGAGACACTATATGAAAAAATAATATATATATATATATGTCTTTGACCCTAGTTCCTGAAACAGAGATCCTAAGACCCTTATAAATGGGAGTGCTAAGAGAATCTTTTGTTCTAATATTTGGTCTTTGATCTCTGTTCCTGACACACAGCTCCTAAGACCTTTGTAATCTCCTGAGTGATAGGAATGTCTAACGCAGAGGGCCTACTCTACCTCCCTTGGAATTTCCTGGCATCCATTCCTCTAAAGAGGCACACACCTGTAGTTCCAGCTACTCAGAAGGCTGAGCAGGAGAATCACTTGAACCCGGGAGGCGGAGGTTGTGGTGAGCCAGGATCGTGCCACTGCACTCCAGCCTGGGCGACAGAGCAAGGCTCCAAAAGAAAAAGAAAGAAAGAAAAAAACCTCCCATACCTCAGGGAGGGGAGGGAGCTGAAGACTGCATTAATATCAATCATGCTGACGTGATGAAGTCCCTGTAAACATCACAAAAGTAAGAGTTCAGGAACTTCTGAGTTGATGAACACATTCGTGTGCTGGGAGGGTGGTACACCCCAGACCCAGGGAGACAGAAGCTCCTGCCTTCAAGCCCTTCCAGACCTGAAAACAATTTGGTTTTTCCTGCTAAACACATTCCCTTTCTGAGGTCTTAACAAAGGATTTTATAGTCATAGCCTTGGTTTCATCTTTAGATCACATATTCCTAAATGTGCCCTGGATTTGATTTTAGTATCATTTACTGTCCGGAGGCTGAGAATTTTTTAAGTCACCAAGCGCCAGCTCCTTCATGTTGAATACTCCTGCCTAGAGTTTTCCTCTCTCCTCTCTTGTTTTACAATGAGCCACAAGAAGAAACCAGGTAGCACTTTCAAGACTTTGGGAAATCCTAGCTGTGTAACCCAGTTCATGACAGACATTTTCCACTTTCCACATGACTGCAGATGACAGTGTTGCTAAATTTTCTGCCACTGCGTAACAAAGGACCCCCTTCCTTTTTACCCACTAAGTGACCCTGGAAACGTTTCTTAAGATCTCTACCCCCAGTCTCCTCATTGGTAAAAACAGAACTGATAACACCCACATTATCAAGCTATTTGGATTTCTAAGGAGGACGAGACACTCAAAAAGCACCAGAACAAAGGGCAACACTGAGCAAAGGCTGAGTTTTAGAGGGAGGAGCTGTAGAAGAAAGCAGACTCATCTGTGCCCAGCAGAGACCATCCGTCTTTCCGGAGCTGACTGCAGCTGGAAAGACAGACAATAGCATGTGGGCAGAGGGTAAACTTGGAGATCTTCAGGAAACAGGCCCCTCTTCTTGGTGGGCAGTAGAGGAAAATAAAGGAAAAAGTCCGAGTGAGGAAATTGACCAAGCTGGGCTCAAATTCTGTGCATACTCACTGACGCCTCTCTGGCAGCAGTGGCCAGGGGCGGACTTCCTCCTTGTCAGGGGGGTACGGCAGCCAACCCTGTGAGTAATGGGAAGGGGCTGCCTCTGCACCTATGTGCAATTGCATGGCAGTCTCTGACTGCCTTCCGGGTTTCCTATTCTGATAGCAGCGGGGGACAAGCGGTGGAAAACCCTCACGGAGCTCAGGAGCCTGGATACTGAAAAAGCCACCTGCCACCTTCAACAGGTCACGGACCTTCCCTGGACCTCAGTTTCCTCACCTGTAGAGAGAGAAATATCACACCACACTCTTACAAGGACCAACATAAGCAATGCTGAAGAACACACTTTGTAAATAATAAAATGATCTGAATGTTTTATTCCTGTTGTTCCCTAAGTTTCCTTCAAATTCTGTCTGCATCCCCACATTTCACCTCTAGGGGACCAGCTTCTCTAGTTTGCCCTCTTTTCTCCATCATCACCCTTTCTTATCTTCAGGTCCCCTGATGTCCCCTGTACATCTGAGAGCTGCCTTAGATGTTGCTGTAAACAGGAAAGGGCACTCACGCAAGCCCAGTGAGTAGAAGGGCCGTGGGTGAGCAAGGCTTGGAAAGAAGACCTGGGTGTGTCTTCTCAGCGCAGCCCTGTATGAACTTGGGCAGGTAGGTCACTGCCCCTCTCTGAACGTTTGCTTCTTTCTCTTGAAAATAAAGGGGATGGAGATGAGTTTTGAAGCCCCTTCTCCATGAGGGTAAGTCCATAAGCATGAACGGAACACCTCCCTGTGCCCAGCTCAGAGTTACCAGGGACCTGGCACCACGGAACACAAACAAAAGGAGCCAGCCTAAAAACGCAGCTGTGAGTCCCTGTGTGGAGGCCCCCTGTGCAAGCTTGCAGCACAGGCTGAGGGAAGGGGACAGTGGAGGGGGAGCAGAGCTGAAAAGAGGTGGCTGGGAGGGATGGAAAAGCAGGACACTAGTGGGCACCCGACAGTGGGGGAAGAAGCCCAACAAGGATGAGGAACTTTGCTGTGAAGTCATGTCAGTCAGGATGCCATGGCCTTCCATAAGCAGGAGAGAGGGCACACAGTCCTAGGAAGGCGGCAAAGCCCTGCCCCGTCTCCACTCACCCCTAAGGTTCTGGGAGCATCCTGGTATCCAGGGACAATTTAGACTCCCAGGGTCTGCGGTCTTTTTCTTGGAAACCCCAGTCTCCTGCCTCCTCTTTCCAGCTCTCGCCTTCCTCCCTGGGCTCCTCTGGGGACCAGGCTCCACACCCAGCCAAGGGCTGGGGACAGACAAGGTCTCAGGCACATCAGAGTTTCTGTTCATGGTTAAAGGGCTGAACTTGTTGGGTCTAAATATGAATATGGACTGAGTAGTAGAGTCTATTAAGAAAGAATTTTTAATTGCATTGGCTGCGATCATATTAATTTGCTATGCAGCAAAAGCTCTTTTTTTAGAAATGTATGATAAATTATTTAAGGTTGGAATGTCAGGATATGTGCAATTTATTTTAGAATACTTCCACATAAAAAAAAAATACCCTGAGTTAAAAATGCAGAAGAGGAGTGGAGCACCTGGCCCCTGAGCTCTGATGATGACAGGGCCTGCAGCAGGCCCATCCTGTTCCTCCACGGAAATTAGACAAATGATCCATCTTGTGGAGACATCACAAAAACAGCACCCCGCCTCCCCCTTCAAGCCCTGCCCCCTAGCCAGCACCTGGTAGAATTCTAGCCCTGATGGCCCACATGCCCAGGAAGTTCCTGTGGTTATCAGATAACAGCCAATGCAGCCACCATCAAAGCAGAGCCCACAGTCTCAGCGAGGTGCTCACATCTTGGGGCAGCCCTGAACTTGGCATTGCTCAGCAGATCTCCACCACGGCTGCACCTAGAATTGCACCCACCACACCAGGTTTCCTGGGTTTTTTCTCTTCTCTTTGTAAATTATATATAAACATCATTTTCCCAATTCTAAGGATTCCGACATTCAACAGAGGAAAACATGTTAGATTCTTTTATCGCCTTTTTTTTTCCCAACCAACCTTTCTCAGCATTAGTAGGTAAGAGAGCAAGAGCAGGGCTGAGGCTTCCTGTCTCCTCCTCCTGACTCCCCTCCTCCTGAACAAATCCTGTCCCCTCCCAACACCCGCTCTGAGGATTTGTCGGTCCTCACCCCAAGAGCTCAAGGAGAGGTGGCTTGGCTGGGAGGACCCTCTCTTCTGCCTCCCGCTGCTAAACCAGATGCAGGTACCCTTGGCTTCAGATGGGGGCCTAAGAGAGGAGGACAAGAAAGAAGGCTGGAGAGGGAGGGGGTGCAGGGAGAGGTGGTTCTGCAGTCAGAGGATCAGCTGGAGGCTGATCCCAGGGGCGGGTACACAGGTGACTGTGCCCTCTTCCCCAGCCCTCAGGGACCCCTGATCCGAGGCTCCTGAGGAGAGAAACCTGAGCCTGAGGAACTGAGGGAAGGGAACCAGAAGGGTCTCTATGGGGGAGGGAGAGTGTCTCAGCCAATCACTCTGGCCTGCCAGTTACCTGATCAGGCACAAAGCTTAACTATGTCCTTCCCATACTTGACCCGGGACAACTCCCCTACATCCAGCTGTGCTGCCCTCCCCAAACTGGGCTCCAAAAAAGGAGCTCAGGCACAGTGGTGGGAAACAGTGTTCCCTGCAGCTGTCAGTATTTCTAGAATTGTCCCCAAGTGTCCCCAGGTGAGCTCTTCCCCTGAGGAAATGGCCACCACACGTTTCTGGGAGAAATGCCTTCACCTTCCCCCCTAGAGAAGGACAGCCCTCCATATAAACAGCTCTCCCATACAGAGTCAGGAAGGAAGACTTGACTGATTTTTCTGCTTAGAAAACATTTCTTATGTATAATGAAAGATACTATAAACACCGTTTTTTAAAATGTAAAGGGAGATTTTAAAATAATATATATGTTATACAAAGATTAATATCCAGACTATAAAAGGAACTTGTGAAATCAATAAGCAAAGAGCAACAACTCAATAGAAGAAGCAGAAAAGGACAGAAATTGCAATCCAAAGAAATGCCCCATGGAAAATTAATACATGGAAGACAAGATCAATTTTATCAGTGAGTGAGAAAATGCAAATTAAAACAACAATGGAGGGATCATTTTTCACCTATTAAATTAATACAAATTTAAAAGATTGGTTATTCCCAGCAGTGACAAGGTTGGGAGAAAATTGGCATCTAAAAGGATGTTGGTAAGAATATAAATTAGTGCATCCTTGTAGGAAATCAATTTGTCCAGATTTATCAAAATATTAGATGTGTATCCCCTTTCCACAGACAGTTCCATTTTTAGTGTCTGCATAAGAGGATAAATCATGTGTGCGCAAAGAAGCATATGTAAAAGGTTATTTGTTGCAACATTGTATATAATAGTGAAACTTAGGAACAAATCAAATGGCTACAAATAGGAAAGGAAGGAAATAAATGAGGCTACATCTCTAGCCTAGGGCACTAAGGAGCAGGTTAGAAAGAGGGAAGCAGATGTGTGTGCTCTTTTTTTTTTTTTTTTTTTTTTTTTGAGACGGAGTCTTGCTCTGTGGCCAGGCTGGAATGCAGCGGCGCAGTCTCAGCTCACTGCAACCTCTACCTCCTAAGTTCAAGCAATTCTTCCACCTCAGCCTCCCGAGTAGCTGGGACCACAGGCGTGTGCCACCATGTCCAGCTAATTTTTGTATTTTTAGTAGAGATGGGGTTTCGCCATGTTGGCCAGGATGGTCTCGTTCTCTTGACCTCGTGATCTGCCCACCTCGGCCTCCCAAAGTGCTGGGATTACAGGCGTGAGCCACCGTGCCCAGCCTGATGTGTGTGTTCTAAATGCACAGAGCAGATCAGCTAAACAATTCAGCTCAAAAAAATCAAGCTGCGGAGTGACACACATCACAGTACTTTATTTATATCGGCAAAATTGAGAATAAAGCTATATCCCCAGTGACATGCTTCTGCGTCCTCACCAAATCTCATGTCTAATGGTAGTCCCCAGTGTTGGAGGTGGTTCATGTGGGCAGATCTCTCTTGAGCAGGTTAGCACCTCCCCTTGGTACTGTCCTCGAGGTAGTGAGTTTGTTATGATCCCCTATTTGTCTTCTGCCATGATTGGAAATTTCCTGAGGCCTCCCCAGAAGTAGAAGCTGCTATGCTTCCTGTACAGCCTGCAGAACCATGAGCCAATTTTTTTAAGTTATCCAGTCTCCGGTATTTATAGCAATGCAAGAATGGACTAGGAGAGATCCAAGATGGCCGATTAGCAACAGCTCAGGAATGTAGCTCCCAGTGAAGGTGCAGAGAACGAGTGGATGCCGCACTTTCTGACGAATTTTTGTTGCCCACAGACCGGGAGATTCCCGGCAGAGGAGCCACACGGGTCGCCAGCGCGACTCTTTTGGCCGGAGTGGCTGTTTTGCCGGTGCCGCAGCGCGGCGCTTCCCGGTGCGGAGTATAGGGGACAGACGGCTCGGCTGGTCCCATCCCCACAAGGAGAACAGCAATTGGAAGTGCTGAGGACTGAGA
>CAUYQU010045850.1:0-69937 GCA_963574635.1 Cheracebus regulus | reverse complement strand
TCTTTCATTCTTTTTTTTTCTTTCTTTTGCTGTGTCTTTCTTTCTCCTTTTCTCTCTTTTTCTAAAATCTCTTCCTCTTTCTCTCTCATTTTTTCTTTCTTTTGCTGTTTCTTTCTCCTTTTCTCTTTTTCTAAAATCTCTTCCTCTTTCTTTCTCTTTCATTTTTTCTTTCTTTTGCTGTTTCTTTCTTTCTCCTTTTCTCTCTTTTTCTAAAATCTCTAAAAAAAAAAAAAAAAAAGAAATATGTTAATTTTGTTTTCTTTTTTTGAGACAAGTTTTCACCTTGTTGCCCAGGCTGGAGTACAGTGGCACAGTCTTGGCTTACTGCAGCTTCAACCTTCTAGGCTCCCACATTCCTCCCAGGCTCAAGCCATCTTCCCAATTTAGCCTCCACCATGCTCAGCTGATTTTTCATTTCTTGTAGAGACAGGGTATTGCTATATTGCCCAGGCTGGTCTAAAACTCCTGGGGTTACTGTGCCGGGCCCACAAGAAATACGTTACTTTTTTTGAGATTTTTGTATAATTTGAGAACACACATTATCTGCCCTACTCACCCACCCGCAATGATACAGACCTGGTTTCATTGTAGTGAGAGAAAAAAAAAATTAGTTTCTTAATTTATATTGCTTTTCTGCCTTTTTGAGATTGAGTGCTTTGACTTTTCTCTTGTTTTTGTATTTGCTGTTTATGTGTTATTCCTACTTAATTTCTTATACGGTTTAAACTTGCATCTGTAAATTATTTACTAGCCAGCTTTATGACTTGGGCAAGTTACCTTATCTCTCTGCTCCTTAGTTTCCCTCTTTATACAATGAGGATAATAATATTACCTACTTTGTAGAGTTGTTGTAAGATTAATGACTAATAAATGATGAAGCACTTTGAGTACTCTGTAAGTGTTGGCTGTTAAAATTGTAAGCAAGGACCTGGACTTCTCCTCTCCATTATTTGTGTCTCTTCAACTTTATAATTTTTTCACAGTCTCTAAGCATGTCACGGAACTTTGTATTAAGGAATAATAAATATCTCCTTGTATGTAATTCTTTATTATAAACATAAATTTGTTACTTGTTAAAAACAGAATATCATTTTCTTGCCTCAGATTGAGCTTAAAAGTAGTAGAAAGCAGGCCCTTTTCTGTGTTTCATAGGTACCCACACACCACTGAATGTAGGTCATTGTTTAAATTAAATTCTGAATGTACATCCGAATCTAGTGCAGTTATGTAGAACAAAACAGCTTCTATGGGACTACAAGTGTTACTGTAAAGGTAAACACTGTAGTTGGTAGCAAACTGATCAGTTAAACTAAGTGATGGATCAGCAAAGTTTTGGGGGTTGCTGGGTTTTATTTAAAACAGTCAGTCGTTTCATAATGATTACTCCTGAAACAAAGTAATTTAGAACATACATAGGTTAAGAAATTTCGTATTCCTTTCCACTTAAACCTCTTGAGAAAAGAAGCATTTTTTCAAGGATAGTTAGCTCTGTGAGTGCCATATGAATTTTAGCCATCACTGTGTTGACTATATGATAACCAACAGTAGGAGTCTCACATTTTAGTTTCAGATTTGTGCTGTTATTGAGTAAATTTTTAGAATGAGATTGCCCTCTTTCTTGCTAAACTGTCATATGTATAAGCCCCATAAATTAACTTTTTTTCTCCCCGTTAAGACTTTTTTTTTTTTTTGAGACGGAATCTTGCTCTGTTGCCAGGCTGGAGTATGGTGGCGTGACCTTGGCTCATTGCAACCTCTGCTTCCTGGGTTCAAGCGGTTCTCTTGCCTCAGCCTCCCAAGTAGCTGGGATTACAGGCATGCGCCACCATACACAGCTAATTTTTTGTATTTTTAGTAGAGACGGGGTTTCACCATGGCCTCTCAAAGTGGTGGGATTACAGGCGTGAGCCACCGTGCCCAGCCAAGACTTTTCTTTCTTTCTTTCTTATATTTAGCCCTGCCTAAACAGGGCCTCAAAAAATTTGATCACCAATTCACAACTGTTAACTCTCCGTGGAAATCTTTAATAAAAGGCAAAAAGATTTGTTATGAAGAGAAACCAGAACATACGTGACAGGACTTTCTGTAATTGTAAGTTAGTGGTTCAGTGTCAGGGGTTAGAGTTTCTTAATTTTTACATTTAGTAGGATTATTGATAATTCCTAAGTTGTATCCTTAAATCATATTTTTTTGGACATTAGGGATCTACTTTCAACACTTAATTATACTTGTAAAAGGAATAGAGCATTCAGTGAATTTCCTGTTTTTGAGATTCTGGCATTTTAATTATTAAAATAAGTTAACTCGTAGATAGTGGCAAATCATTACTTTTAGTTTATTAGATCCCTCGGTAGGATATCCATTTTCTGGCAGCTTAAGTGTTGAACATGTGTACCAGGCCCAGGGAATTTTGTAACTATCTCCCTTGTACTCTAGTACTGATTGGCACTACAGATTGGTAATTCAACAGTAGGCATTTTTAATAGGTATTGGTATACAAATGACAGGAGCAAGTTTTCTTCTGGACTTGTGAAGCTGAGACTGTCTGCCCCACCCCAGGCAGGAGGTCTGTCTGTAGTGGAAGAGAATGAAGCCAGAATGAGGCCAAACAAGTAAAGAGGAGCATGAGATAGAGATGGATCCTATAGCACTGAGCCTTTGAGGCCATGGTCTTGAAAGTTTTTTCTTTGTTTCTATGCACCATCTCATTATCCTGTGAGCCAACAAATTCTGATTTTTGGGCTGGGTGTGGTGGCTGACACATGTAATCACAGCACTTTGGGAGGCTGAGGCAAGGAGAATTGCTTGAGCCCACGAGTTGGAGACCAGTGTAGGCAACATAGGGAGACTTGTCTGTACAAAAAATAAAAAAATTAGGCAGATGTGAAAGCACATGCCTGTGGTCCCAGATACTTGGGATGCTGATATGGGAGGATCCCTTGAGGCTGGAAGGTGAAGGTTATAGTGAGCCATGATCACACTGCTGTACTCTAGCCTGGGTGACAGAATGAGACTGTCTCAAAAAAAAAATTTTTTTTTAAATTTTGTTTAAATTAGCTTGATGTGGGTTTTTTTTTTTCTTACAACTGAGAATTTTGACCAGTATATTTAATGTTAGTCTGACCATTTCTCCAGTGGGCTAAGTATTTAAAAATACTTTGGACTTTAATCTCAGGGTAAATATTAATATACATAGGTACACTTAGTTTCTATATGAGTTAATATTCAGAATCAGTGGAGTGAAAATAGTAAGGTTTCTTCCATTTATCAATGGCTTAGAGAGAAAAGTGTTTATAATGGATATAAAATGAATCAGTATTCCTTTCCCATTATTTACACTTACACAGTGTAGAAGTTTTCCTTACAGTGTTTATCAGCATAATAAGTACAATAGCAAAGATATAAAGTCAGTACTTTCACTGATCAGGCATACATATCCTCTTTATTGTTTTCTTACAAAGTAGCTATAATAACCATGTAAAAGGGTCAGAAAGGGAGAGAAACACTGAGTGGAAAGACAAGAGGAAGTGAAGAGGTGAGGTCTGTGTAGTAAGCATTAGTGAACTTGTAGTAATTGCTTTAGGTTCCATGGATTGCCCACTTGTGCAAAATGAATTGATGATAGAGATGATGAAAAGTCTTAATTTGTTTTCTTTATGCTAAGGTTAAAATTGATATGGTTAATTAGGTATTAAGAGCAGTTTTCTTGTCTTTTTGTTATATATTTATGTTTATGAATGAATGAATGAAGAAATGAATGACAAGGTCTTGCTTTGTCACCCATGCTGGAGTGTTTAGTGGCATGAACATAGCTCACTGCCGTCTCAAACTCCTGGGCTCAAAAGATCCTTCTGCTTCAGCCTCCCAAGTAGCTGGGATTATACGTGTGTGCCACTGTGCCTGGCTAATTTTTAAACTTTTAGTAGAGACAGGGTCTTGCTATGTTGCCCAGGCTGGTCTAGAACTCCTGGGCTCAAGGGATCCTCCTGAGTCAGCCTCCCAAAGTGCTAGGATTGCAGGCATGAGCCACCAAGCCCAGCCTTGCCTTGTCTTGCTTTTTAATAAACTGTTGTCATTATGTTGCCTTTCAAAATCCAGTTCTTTACCACCCTAATTGCCTGGAGGTAATGCATTAGGTAAGAATGAAAGGTGAGTACCTAAAAGTTTCAGAATTGGAAGTCTTTGTTTAATAGGATTAATGTGTAAGAGCTGCAGGGAATATGAAGGACTTTTAAATATTCCAGTCCCAAAATAAACTTGATCATTGGCCAAGATTGTGGTAAGCTAAGTATTTGAGATGTCTATGTTACATCATCTAACATTTGGCCTAAACTGTTTTAGCTGGCTTGCCTATGTAAATTGAAACTTCCTTAAATGCTTAACTGTGAGTTAAACATAGTTCTGGAGCTCCATCCAAAGGGTCTTAGTTGGCAGGCACAGTGGCTCATACCTGTAACCTCACCATTCTGGGAGGCTGAGGCGAGAGAATTGCTTGAAGCTTGGAGTTTGAGATGAGCCTGGGCAACATAGTGAGACCCCTATCTCTACCAAAAAAAAAAAATTATCCAGCTGTGGTGGTGCCCATCTATAGTTCCAGCTGCTCAGGAAGCTGAGGTGGGAGAATTGCTTCAGCCCAGGACATCAAGGCAACGGTGAGCCATGATTGCACCACTGTACTCTATCCTGGGTAAAAGCGAGATCCCCGTCTCAAAAAAAAAAAAAAAAGGAAAAAAAACAAAGGGTCTTAGTTACACAGATCTTCTTGGTCACCCCTAAAGCTTACATTCCAAGTTTGTATTTACAGTAAAGTGATCTACATCCCAAAACATGTTTCCACTAGTTATTAATTTGGGGCAAGTCATTAACTTCTCAGAGCTCTGCTATAACTAAGATTTAGGAAAAATACTTGTCTTAACCAGGGCACATATGTATACCTTTGATTTTTTTGCTGCCATGTGATTAAAAAAATCAGCCTTAGAGAGATATTATTTGCACAAAATTTGCACTTTTTCTAGGATATAAATGAAATCATACAGGATGTACTATTTTGTGCCTCTCCTCTTTCATTTTAGCATAATACTTTGAGATTCATCCATGTTGTTAAAAGTAGTAGTTATTTCATTTAATTGCTAAGTAGTAGTCCGTTGAATGGATATTCCACAATTCCTTTATTGACTAGTTAATGGATATTGGGGTTGTTTCTAGTTTTTGGCTTTTTTTTTTAGATGGAGTCTCACTCTGTCGCCCTTGCTGGAGTTCAGTGGCACAATTTTGGCTAATTGCAGCCTCCGCCTCCTGGGTTCAAGTGATTCTCCTGCCTCATCCTCCGGAGTAGCTGGGACTACAGGTGTGTGCCACCATGCCCGGCTAATTTTTTGGTATTTTTAGTAGAGACAGGGTTTCACCGTGTTAGCCAGGATGGTCTTGATCTCTTGACCCACCCTCTTGGGCCTCCCAAAGTGCCGGGATTACAGGCGTGAGCCACCGCACCGGCCCAGTTTTTGGCTGTTATGGATAAAGCTTCTCTGAATATTTGCAACATAGATCTTTGTATGGACATATATTTTCATTTCTCTTGGTTAAAAATTCTGGAGTAGAAATTGCAGGATTGTAGGCTAAGTCTGTTTATAGTTTTTAAAGAAACTGCCTATTTTGCATTCCCACTGGCAATGCATGAGAATTCCAGGGCTCCAAATTCTTGTTGATGTTTGTTATTGTCACTCTTACTAACTTAAATCATTGTAGTGGGTTTGTAGTGATACATCATCATAGTGTTAGTTTGTAATTTCCAGATGATTAATGATGATTATCTTTTCATGTGCTTATTTGCCATTTATATATCTTTGGTGAAGTGTCTGTTCAAATCTTTTGCTCATTAAAAATATTAGGTTGTTTATTGTTAAAAAGTGTTAAAAACTTTTATTGTTAAAAGTGTTAAACACTTTTTAAACAGTGTTTTTCAGAGAGCAAAAACTTAATTTTTATGTAGTCTATTTTTTTTTCTTTTTGAATTGATGATCTTTATAGCCTGTCTAAGGAATTGTCTCTAAACCTAAGGTCACTAATGTTTTCTTAAATTTTATTCTGGAATTTCATAGCTTTGTTTGACATTTAGGTCTATGAAACACTTCAAATTGAATACTGAGGGAGGTAAGTGTAGGCTTGTCTTTTTGTTTATACTGTGAATATCTGAGTTTTCCTTTGAGCAGTGCTTTAATTGCAGCTCATAAAATGACATATTGTGTACTACCATTCAGTTTGAATATTTTCTAGTTTCTCTTTTAGTGTCTTTTTTGGCCTATAGATTATAAAAGTGTGATGTTTAATTTCCTGTAGATATTTTATTGTTACTAATTTAATTCCATATGGTCAGAGAACATACTCTATAGGATTTCAGTCTTTTTCAGCATTTCAGAATTTATGATTTGTGGTAAGGCATATGGTCTATTGTGGTGAATGTTTTGTGTCTTTGAAAAGACAAAGATTTGGTTCTACCAGTTTTGCCTCTTACATTTTGAAGTTCTGTTTTTATGTACATACATATTTAGGATTGTTATGTCTTCTCAGTAAATTCAGTCTTTTATAATGACTGGTCCCACTTTATCTTGATATTATTTGCCATCCCCTAGGCTACTTTAACATGAATATAACTGTTGTAGTTTTCTTACCATAGTATTTGCATAGTGTATTTTTCCCCATCCTTTTACTTTCAGTCAATCTGTGTATATATTTGCAGTGCTTTCTTACAGTTAGCACATAGTTAGGTCTTGCATTTTTATTTAGGCTGACGCCTCATTCATTCATTCATTTAGACAGAGCCTTGCTCTGCCGCCCAGGCTGGAATGCAGTGGCATGATCTCACCTCACTGCAACATCCGCTTCCCAGGTGCAAATGATTCTTCTGCCTCAGCCTCCCAAGTAGCTGGGATTACAGGCGCCCTTCACTGTGCCTGGCTAATTTTTGTAAATTTAGTAGAGAAGGGGTTTCAACGTGTTGGCGAAGCTGGTCTCGAACTCCGGATCTCAGGTGATCCACCCACCTCAGCCTCCCAAAGTGCTAAGATTACAAGAGTGAGCCACTGCGCCTGGCCAACAGTCTCCTTTTAATTGTTGTTATTAAATGGTCCATTTACCCTGAGTTTGAGTATCTATATGGTTAGGTTTAAGTCTACCATTTTGCCACTTGTTTTCTATTCATCCCATCTGTTTCTTTCCTGTCATTTTTTGAATTAAGGATTTTGTAATATTTCATCTCTTATCCCATCTTTTAGTGGACATATTTAGTGGACTTGTTTTATTTTTTTCTGTGGCTACTGTACAGTGGAGTAGGTACCTTTAACTTACCACACTCTACCTTCAAATTATATACCACTTAATGTATAAGAACCCTTTTTGATATGTCTCCATTTTCCCGTCTTCTGTTCTTTTTGCTGTTGTCATACATTTTACTTTTGGATATGTTAAAAAAAAACCCATAATTCAATGTTATTATGTCTCCTTTAAGCAGTCAATTATCTTTTGAAAAGGAAAAAATTTTAAATTTATGTGAATTCTTCAAGGCTTTTTATTTAAAGCTTTGTTAGGGTGGGCTTGGAGTGGAGACTTTGCCTTAGGGCTAGTTTAGCCATGTTTATAAGGTTTCAGCTGAATGCCCGAGTTAAATAAGGTCTCTTTACTCTGGTTAGTCAGAAGGAGAATGCCTGTGTCAATTCTGGTAGTTGTGTTTATAGAGTGCCCAGTAGTTGCTTATTACCCAATGATTGTTCCTTGCCCACCCTCGTGAAATCTCACCTAATGCACGTGCAGCTAGTTTAGTAAAGATGTAATAGTGTCTTACAAATTTCAGCTGCTTCACCCTTAGGAAACTTATTTAAGTTGCTGATTGGGTTTCCATCTACGTAGATTCTCAGTTTCTCCCTTGCTGGCTGGGATCTGGAAAGTGCCTCAAAATACAAAGCCTGGACAATCATAGGGCTCAGGTAATTTGCTTGTCTTCTCTCAGGGATTGCAATTCGGTGCAGTCTATTGTCCAGCATCCAAGAAAAGCTTGTTTCATGTATCTTGTCCAGTTTTTTAGTAGTTTCGGTGGAAGGGCTAGTCTCAAGTTACTCCATCATGGTCAGACTAACTTAACTTTTTGTAAATAAATTTAAGATTTGCATGATAAAAGCTATCATATTGAGACCATCCTGGCCAACATGGTGAAACCCCGTCTCTACTAAAAATACAAAAAAAAATTAGCTGGACGTGGTGGCACGCGCCTGTGGTCCCAGCTACTCGGGAGGCTTAGGCAGAAGAATCGATTGAACCCAGGAGGCAGAGGTTGCAGTGAGCCGAGATTGTGCCACTGCTCTCCAGCCTGGTGAGAGAGCAAAAAAATAAAAAAGCTATTATAGCCTATTTCATAAATTAATACATTGTATTATGTGGACAATGTTTTGCAGCATTTGTCCTGGCTTCGCTGATAGACATGTTCTAATTGCTCATTACAGGATTTTATGTAAATAAATGTTTAGACTTCATGATTGCTGATAGTACCCTGGGTCTGCTACTTTACCAGTTGCTCCGTAATGCCTACAGTTGATTGCCAGAACTATCTCACTGGCCCCTGTAACTGCAGTAGTTTGAGCTTTAAGATATAATGTCACGAATTAATTATGGATTATTCTGTTCTTATTCTATAATATCCCAATACCTTCAGCAAAAGATTCTGTACTGGCTCCCAGCAGCTGGTATTTACTAGAATGTCGAAATAATTCAAACAGGAGGACTGTGCTCATAAAAACCTGCTTTAACATTAGAAGAGAAAAAGTGATTGTAAATGGCTATTTTTCATATAAAGGAGGGATTAAATTTTTATATTTATCGTTTAAAGAAGTCTGTAGCCAAAAATGTCTGTTTTTAGTTGGGTCATTCCTTAGGACTATAGACTTCGATTTTGTATTCTTAGTAATATGACCTCCTCCTCCTCCCCTGATCACCCAAGAAAATATCCTTCCTATAAGGTTTTTAAAATTGCACTGGAGGAGCCAGGTGGCTGGCTCATGCCTATAGTCCCAGCTACTTGCTACTCGAGGGGGACTGAGGTAGGAGGATTGCTTGACCCCAGGAGTTCAGGGCCTGAGTTCAGCCTGGGCAACATGGGGAGACTTCATCTCTTTAAAAAAAAAAAAAATAATAAACCAAAAAAATAAAACACTGCACTGGGATTTGCATTAGAAGTTGCAGTACATACCTACTGTGCTTTATAATCATAATGTGCAGTTAAAAATGTGTAATTTTCACTTGCCTTCTAATTTGAGCCTTCATTGTTCACCAGTACGTTTATTTCACTGGAACAAGTCTTTATGCCAAATTTGGCATCACCAAAGGAACAGTGCCAGCATTTAAATATTGACAAATGAGGACAAATAGTTTTTCCACATTTTATTGCCATGATTGTTAATAGGTAAACAATAGAAGCTTATAAAAATATTGTGCATTTACTTAATACCTTTTTGGTTTCCTTTTATACTTGGTAAAAGTCATTTATATGTAAATTGACATACTGTGTCCATGATATATATGGATAAATAAGATTTGTGTAGCTTAAGATCATACAAGTAAATAGTATTTGCTAATTATTAAATGGGATTTGAATACCTGTGAAGGGATCACTTGATACAGAGAAGTTGCTAATTTATTTTGAAATTGCAAAGTGCATTTTCCCCTCTGAAATAATGAAATGTCTTATTTTGCTAATGTAGCGAGTTTAAGTGTTTAATTTAGAAAGGATTAGTAACTGCTGCTGTGATTTGGAATGAGATGAACCTGGAAGGAAAGTGTTGAGGGGCGTCATCTGTACTTGCACTGTTTAGAGCTTTCTTTAGAGATGTATAGTGCTTTCTTACACTAACATTTCAATGTATGGCTGAATAGCACTTTTCTTCTTGTACTGCAAAGTCCATGGTGTTAAGCAAGCATCTATAAATTGGCCATCTGATTTAAAATAGCTTTTGTAAGTACTAATTAATTTTGCATGTTTTAATTTCTCTTTTTAATAGCAGGTAGGAACTCTGAAGCATTCCTTCTGTCTTGAAACATCTTCTTCTTCATATCTTTGCCATTTTCCTTTGTGGAACTTAGGCTTACTAATACGATAAATATTTACGAAGTGCCACTTATTTACTAGGCACTGTCATGCCATAGCTTCTGTGAATGTAGTGGTGAACAAGATCTTAGTCCTTACTCAGTTTGTAGACTATGAAGGAAAAGGAATACGGGTTGGAGAATTACTCATGTATTAAATATATGTTGCTTTTTGGGGGCAAGTGGATTAAATATTTAGAATGGTTAAGATAGTGTTCTACTTTCTTTGGATTCACCACAGGTTTTATCATAATCTGTCTTGTATCATCTCATATGTTAAGAGTTTAATGAAATATGATACTACTGGTTGTGGATTCTAAAAGACAGAGGGATAAAATATTATTTGCCTTTGAGAATACAAAGAAAGGATTGATTGTCCATTTGTATGGTTAGCTGAATTGTCTTATTTCGTATTTTTTTTTTATTACTGAGATCTCACTTTGTTGTGCAGGCTGATTTCTAACTCCTGTCCTCAAGTGATCCTCCTGCCTCTGCCTCCCAAAGTGCTAGATGGAATTACAGGCCTGAGCCATTGCGCCCCAGCCTATTTCTTATTTCTTGTTCTCCCTACAAGGGACATTTTAGTGTAAGGCAAAAATATAAAATTATCAGTCATAATTTTTTGTGAAAATATCATATGACTGCATGCTTCTATAGTTTTCTTAGCAGTCATTGGGTCATTAAGTTACCTCATTCTTTGCTTTCTTTTTCCTTTTTTCTGGGGGAGAAAGGTTTTCTCTAGGTCATATCTCTTAATTCTTTAGCAAGGCATATTTTTATTTGTCATACCATAACTATATACTTTAAATGACATTTTCTCTTACCATGGATTTCTCATGTATCTCGTGAAGTGGTTTAAAGTGTCTGATTTTATGTATGTTGAAAGCAAAAGCTAGTTAAAGTTTTTCTCAAGAGGTTGAAATTATTGTCATAGAACAGTGATAAATACCCAATAAGATATGTGATCCTTGAAGTTTAATAAATATTTTTGGACTATTTATATTCACTTTTGGGCATTTTTTTTTGAGACACGGTCTCACTCTGTAACCCAGGATGTAGTGTAGTCATGTGATCATGGCTCATTGCAGCCTCAGCCTCCTGGGCTCAAGTGATCTTCCCACCTCAGACTCCTCAGTAGCTAAAACTACAGGTGTGTGCCACCATGCCTAGCTAATTAAAAAAAAAAAAAAAACGCCTGGGCTCAAGCAGCCCTTCTGCCTGGGCCTCCCAAAGTATTGGGATTACAGGTGTCAGCTACTGCTCCCAGCCTAAATTTTTCTATGTCAGTGTTAATTTGTGTGTGCTATGTTCTGTCTGGATATATTGGACTGGTAGCTTGCAAACAGCCTAACCCTTGGAGGTAAGTTGATTTAAAACTAAGAGTAGTTGTAGTGGATAATTGCAGAGGTTCTTAAGAGTAAATCTCATTTTTAAAAGAAGGAACCAAGGAGTGAGAATGTAAAAATATTACTTATATTTTTACTTGTTTTCCTTAAAACAAAAGAAATAGCTTTGTTGAGCTATAATTCATAAACCATAAAACTCAGTCTTTTAAAGTATACAATTTAGGGTCGGGCATGGTGGCTCACGCCTGTAATCCCAACACTTTGGGAGGCTGAGGCAGGTGGATCACCTGAGATCAGGAATTGAAGACCAGCCTGGCCAACATGGTGAAACCCCGTCTCTACTAAAGAATACAAAAATTAGCTGGGCGCAGTGGCGTGTGCTTGTAATTCCAACTACTCGGAAGGCTGAGGCAGAATCACTTGAGCCCGGGAGGTGGAGGTTGCAGTGAGCCGAGATTGCACCATTGTACTCCAGCCTGGGCAGCAGAGCGAGACTCCATCTCAAACAAAACAAAAACAAAAAAACAAAAAAAATTACTGATCTTTCCACGAGTGCTGGTACTTGAAATTAAGCAATATCTTACTTTTCTGCCAATCTTTTTGCTGGAAAACAGTTATCTGTATTAATTTGCATTTTTCTGATTATTTATGAAGTTGAGATGTTTTCATATGTCTGTTAAACATTAGCATTTCTTTAATTTTTTTCTGTTTCAGATTTTTTTTCTCTCATGAATTATAGAAGTTTTTTTTTGTTGTTTGTTTTTTGAGATAGAGTCTCTCTCTGTCACCCAGGCTGGAGTGCAGTGGTGCGATCTTAGCTCCCTCCACCCACTGCCTCCTGGGTTCAAGTCATTCTCCTGCCTCAACCTTCTGAGTAGCTGGGACTACAGGTGCATGCCACCATGCCTGGCTAATCGTTTTGTCTTTTTAGTAGAGACAGGGTTTTACCATGTTAGCCAGGATGATCTCGATCTCCTGACCTTGTCATCCGCCTGTCTCGGTCTCCCAAAGTGCTGGGATTACCGGCGTGAGCCACTGCTCATGGCCTTATGGAAGGTTTTTTTTTTTTTTTTTTTTAATGGAAATGCTCAACTCTTTTTAGATTATTATTCTAACACTTACTGGGAAGGTCTGAAGTTTGACTGAACTGTTTATAGCATTGGGCAAGTGGTTGAAAGGTGTGAGTGGTGTATGGAGAGTACAGCACATAGATTGGGTTCCAGACACATAACCTCTCAATTTTTGTCTTTCATTTAAATCAATTTCAGTGAATTTCTTTCATACTATTTGATTTCCAGATAATTTTTTAAAGCCTTAGGAGTGTGTTTGTATAATATTTTTGCTTTTGAGAGTCAGTTTATTAAGGTAAATTTGTATACAACAGAATTCACTTGGTATATTTTGGAAAATATATATAGTTATAAAATCACCACCTGATTAAGATAGAGAATATTTCCATTACTGCAAAAAGAATGGCCACCTGGAGATGCCCTTTGGCCGTTAATTCTCTCCACTGCTCAGTGAACCACTGATCATATCTCTGTCACTATAGATTAGTTGTGCTTCTTGTAGAATTTAATATAATTGGTCATTCCCAGATTTTTTATATAGGCTTCCAGGCTTACCATTATATTCACATTAAGAATATGAACTTGGCCTGGTGCTGTAGCTCATGCTTGTAATCTTAGCACTTTGAGAGGCTGAGGTGGGAGGATTGCCCAGGAGTTTGAGACCAGCCTGGGCAACATGGCGAAACCCTATCTCTACAAAAAATTAGCTGAGCTTAGTGGCACGTATGTGTAGTCCCAGCTACTTGGGAGGCTGAAGTGGGAGGATCATTTGAGCCAGGAAGATGTAGACTGTAGTGAGCTGTGATTGTGCCACTACACTCTAGCTTGGATGACAAAGTGAGACCCTGTCTTGAAAGAAAAAAAAATGAATTTATGACTGGGTACAGTGGCTCATGCTTGTAATCCCAGCATTTTGGGAAACTGGGTCAAAAGGATTGCTTAAGCCCAGGAGTTTGAGACCAGCCTGAGCAAAATAGACCTATCTTTATTTACAAAAATAAAAAAAAATTAGCCTGTCATGGTGGTGCATGTGAATAGTCCCAGCTATTCAGGAGGCTGAGGTGAGAGGATCACTTGAACCTGGGAGGTGGAGGCCACAGTGAGCCATAATCACACCACTGCACATGCAGCCTGGGCATCAGAGTGTGACACCCTGTCTCAAAAGAAAATGACCTTAAAAAGAGCTAACTTTAAGAATGGTTGGTTTAAAAATCTTGAATTTCTCTGGAGTTGAGGGTTGTTTGTGAATTGATTTGGCCACTTTATTTCACTAATAAGTGAAAAAAAAAATTGCGTTAAATTCTGCAGTGGAAATACTGACACAACAAGGTTAACAGTACTCGAATCTCTGAAATGAGATATAGCCCAGAGGAAGGAAGATAGCAGTTGATCTACCCCTATCTGTTTCCATACTTGACTCTTGAATGTTAGTTTCATGGTACTGTTAACTATTACATACGATGATTTTTGGTTGTCCTATACATACATATATTGCTTGAACAAAGGGCAACATCCAAAGTGATACAGTATTTAGTTTTTGCCAAAACTGTTTTAAAAAAATAATTTTCTATTCCCATAGTCCTCCCAGAAGGGGAGAGAGAATCCTTTTTTTTTTTTTTTTTTTTAAAGCAGATTAAGACCGTTGGAGGGAAGGAGTATGTCTAACCTGATTTCTAGCCCTTTTTTATAAGATAGCAGTGTTATAGATTATCAAGATTTCATGTTATTTGGTAGGAACTCCTGATAGCCAGCTCTTTATTCTTCTTTACACATGTGCATTGATCTCACTATACACCTTCTACTCAAAATTTTGGAATGGTTAACTCTTTTTTTTTTTTTTTTTGAGACAGTTTTGCTTTTGTAACCCAGGATAGAGTGCAATGGTGCCATCTCAGCTCACTGCAACCGCTGCCTCCCAGGTTCAGGTGATTCTCCTGCCTCAGGCTTCCAAGTAGCTGGGATTACGGGTGCCTGCCAACACACCTAGCTACTTTTTGTTATTAGTAGAGACTGCGTTTTACCACGTTGGCCAGGTTGGTCTCGAACTCCTGACCTCAGGTGATCTACCCGCCTCAGCCTCCCAAAGTGCTGGAATTACAGGCGTGAGCCACTGTGCCCGAACTATTCTTTTGAAAAAATTCCCATCTCAAGAGATACACTTATGTTGACCAGGATTATAAGGACTGGTTATAAATCTGAATGCTATTGTAATCTATTTCAGTCTATTATATTGCAGATTTTTGATTTGAACCAGTAAGTTCTTTGTTCTCTAAGTGCTTTTTTGTTCTCTTAAATTAAAAAATTGAGATATAATATACATATAAGGTATGATAACCCTAAATGAAAGCCTGGCAGCTTTTTACATATGTATAAACCCATGTAACTATACCCATATTAATATACAGAACATTTATAGCTCCCTCCCTCCCTACTAAGGTTTCCTTCTGTCCTTTCTCAGTCAATACATACTGAGATAATCACTGTTTTGTCGTCTGTCACCAGAATGCTTTTGTTTTTATTGTTAGTTTCATAGGAAAAGTTCTTTCCAAATGTTCCTTTTTGGTTGGGAATTTAACAGCATTAAATTGGTATAACTAACTTATTGGTAAAGTTATAATCAAAGGTTGCTGGCAAGGCACGGAAGTGATCAAGACTATGATTCAGATGATTGATAGCATCATTCAAAGACAATCTTACGCAGCATTCCTCATGATCAGAATGTACTTTACCTGGGACTAAAGTACAGCATTTTTTTTTGAAATTTGCATTTTACCATAAGGAAAATAATGAAAAAGCAAAAGAATAGTGAAGTGATGCAGTGAATGTTCATGTACCTACAACCTAATTTAACGAGTATTTATCCCTGTCATATTTGTTTCAGATTTTAAAAACTAACTTAGCTATGTTATAATTTGAAAATAATAATAGTTATAATAAAAGGAACTCCTATGTTCTTTACCAGTTGTTTACATTTTGTTTCATGTGCTTTATTATTTCTCCCTTTCTCTATATTGTTTCCCTGAATCATTTGAGAATAAGCTGGAAGCACTGTGCTCCTTGGCCTCTAAATACTTGAGAGTTTATTTCTTGAGGATAAGGACATTATCTTTTTTTTCCCTTTAAATCCAGGCCAAAAAACTAAATGACATTATTTTATATAACCATAGATAATCTTTCATGGGTTTTTATAGATTAATTTTGAGGATACTTTTACATCCCAAGTTCTTGGATACACCTCACAGTTCACAAAATATTTCACATACTATCTCAGATTTGTATACCATTAGAATTTTTAGTATATTTTTACTCTTCTTAACTAAATGCAAATGTAGCTTATTTTGCTATTGGTCAAGTTATTTTTAAATTTGAGAATTAAAATGCATCTTGCTTATTTCATTTGTATTTCACTGGGTGGGTGTCACCAGGTATGCCCTCTTCCATTATCTTCACGTAATATTTGAACCAAGAGGTACTAATCAGACTTTAGTTGTCAATGGTAGTCTTGTTCTTTGCACATAAAGATGATAGTATAAACCCAATAGAGCAGTTCTGTGGGTTTTTTTTCTTTTCTTTTTTAAAGAAACTGGGTCTCACTGTGTTGCCCACTCTGGCCTTGTACTCCTGGACTCAAGCCATCCTCCTGCCTTAGCCTCCCAGGTAGCTAGGACTACAGGTGTGCACCATTGTGCCCAGCTAAAATAGGTGTTTTTAGTTTTGCTTTCCTTACCACCTCTCGATGAGGTGATGCACTTGTGCTTGTCCGGCCATATGTATTCTGCTTATTTCCCTATAATAGTACATGTTTTTAGGGTAATTGTTTTATGGATAAAAATATGTTAATATTATATATAATATCTATGGAAGTGAATAAATTTGCTTATGAAAATTAAACTGTGGACATTAAGGGTGTTAGCACACATCTAATCAAATGAGCAACTAGGTGTATTAGATTACTTGAAGAAGATGGTATCCCATTTGGCTATTCTAGAGCCAGATTTTTCTCTTGTTTATGTAATTTCTGACATTTTCTCCTGTTATTTTTAATATAAAAATCTACACTAATGGTGGTCTCTTTTCCTTAATATCTAAGTTTTTAAATGTTATTATAGATTGTAATATTTGGAGAATTTGGAAAGTTTCTATTTAAGGGAAAACTAGGGCATGCAAGTTGATCTTGTCACATCATGGTGAGTTGTTCGTCCTACTCTGTTCTATTAGAATCTGGAAACATACTAGCTTTGGCCTTGGGCAAGTTACTGAATCCTTGGGAACCTTGAAGTCCTCACTGTTAAGTGGGTTAAGTGGTACCTACTTCAACAACTATGAAGATTAAATGAGATAATGCATAAAAAGTACATAGCCCAGTGATTGGCATATAGTTCAGTAAATAGTAGCTTTAAAGTATGAATATAATGGCATTTATTCAGTTTGGTTTTGCTTCACAAAGTAATCTATCTTTATTGAGCATATATTTTTCTATTGCAGTATTTAAATAGAGCTTTGTGTGCAGTATATTTTAACTATAGGTGTCTTGTGAACTAAGAAATGGATGCTTCTGTAATGGAGATGTTTTAAGAGCTTTTAAGTTGTGTATTAGTTTGTTCTTCAATAAACCCATGAGATTGTTTTGTCAGGGGAGACAATTCTGTTTCTTTTGGGAGGTAAAAACAGCTTGTACTATGGTTATTGATCGACTTACAACAGGACATTAGTGGTAGAGCTAATATGTATGTGATTGTTAAATGGCATGTACAGTTTGAAGTGTTTCTGTTTATTAGCTCACTTAATCCTCACAGTAACACTATAAGATATCATTGGGAGTGGAAGCATGAGAAAGAAAAAGTGAGTTGCTCAAGATTACAGAACTAGTAGATGCCTGAACTGGGTTTTGAGGCAAGAGCAGGCTGACTTTAAAGCTGTGTAAGAATGTGTTAAAGCCAGGCACGGTGGCTCATGCCTATAATTCCAGTACCTTGGGAGGCCGAGGTGGGTGGATCACGAGGTCAAGAGATCGAGACCATCCTGGCCAACACGGTGAAACTCCATCTCTACTAAAAATACAAAAATTAGCTGGGCATGGTGGTGTGCGCCTGTAGTCCCAGCTACTCGAGAGGCTGAGGAGAATCTCTTGAACCTGGGAGGTAGAGGTTGCAGTGAGCCAAGGTCGCGCCATTGCACTCCAGCCTGGCTACTGAGCAAGACTGTCTTAAAAAAAAAAGTGTTAAAAACTAACATTTTAAAAGTGCCTAGTGTACATTTTTAATTCTTACCTTAAACAGTAGTATTCCTTTTGAAAGCCTTGTTTAAAACAGCTGAAACTGAAATGATATGGCAGAGTAAGATGAGAATCATATTTCTCCACTAGGTCCAAGAGGTAAAGAATAGAAGTAACACTGCCACAAATTGTGTGGATTAGAATAAAGGAAGGAAAGCAGGCGATCTAATCTTCAGTCCTGACCTTTACAAAATAATTTGCATATTTGATGAGGTTTACTGTCTGGTTGAATAATCTCTTCTCTCCGTGCCCACTTTTAGGGGACAAGTTTAGAAGATGGAGACAAAACCAGCTATCTATTCTGCTGTCTCTTAGGTTTTCATCTCTTTCTTTTCTGTAGCTTACAATTGTAATGTAGACCAAGATTAGGCTTAAGAATACGGTATTCCTTAACATAGCTAGTATTTTTATAGTACTGAACTCTAACCCCATAATTTTTTTGGGAAAGTCAGATTATTTGGTTATGCTTGGGAACTTTTAGGTAGTTGCAGTCTCATTAATAAACTGATGACACGGACCAGATTGTCTTATCCGGTCAGCTTTTTGCTTCCTTATTCTTATATTTGCTTTATTGTGCTGTTGCCCATAACAACATAAACTTACACCTTAGTAATGCAGGGCAAGTAGACTTCCTTCCTGCCCTGGAGCTTTTTCCTGTACTAGATGCCAGCTCTGAGGATGGTGAGCCTGAAGAATTGAATGGAAAACCTGATTTCTTGATTCTCTCTGGTTAGATTAGCTTGTTTCATTGCTGAAATAAAGGAACTCTGAGTGGGTAGAAAGCAGTGCTTGACAGGAAGATATTTAATAAGTGTTCGTTCAGCTTTAGAATGAATAGATTTCTTGCTTTGTTAACTTCTTGAAAATGCCAGTGGCTTTAATGAAACCATTTAATAGAGGTAGCCTGTAGTAGAACATTATTTAGTGACACCACATTTTCAGTTCAGTAGCAATTTGCTTTTGTAAATTCTCTGTATTTTCTCGTATTCCCAAAGACTTGCTTCAGTTTTCTAAGTGTATTAATTTTGAGAATATAAAATAGTAATATTAAAAAATATATCCTCATGCTAACCATTTGAGTTTTAAGATGGTTATGTTTTTTCACATTTCTGACTGGCTAAAAGGAGAATTTGATCCTACAGAATTTGATCTGAGTTTTGGATTTAAAGGCTTATATTTTTACCCCCTTTTCTTAATTTTTTTGTAAAGCACCTCCATTCTATAGCTGACAAAACTAAGATACTTCTTAATACTGAATTAAGCTTTTGTAATTATATGTTATTTTGTTTTCTGTGTTATCTTTCTAGTCATATCTAGTAATGTTAAGCTTCTTGTACTTATTTGGATTTGCAGCTTTAAGATCCTTATCAGTAGGGCTGAATCTTATTTCTTTGGAGAATACTGACACTTTAAATGGCTATAAAAGTCATTGTTCGAGTGCCTATGGGTGCCAAGGCATCCTCTTCTAGAGACTTCTTCTTTTTTTTTTTTTTTAACCATACACTGTCGACCTTTGGTCACAGCAGTTTTGAGGCTTGGGAGCTATTCTATTCTTTTTTTTGTGCTTGTTCACTTTTTTCTTTCAAAAAACTTAGCAGATTTATTATTTATTTTTTTGAGTCAGGGTCTTGCTCTGTTGCCTAGGATGCAGTGCAAGCAGCATGATCATAGCTTACTACAGGCTTGAGCTTTTGGGGTTAAGCGATTCTCCTGCCTCAGACTCCCGAGTGGCTGTGACTATAGGGACGTGCTACCACATCCAACCTTGATTTGTTTTATCAAACACTAGTTTTTACAATATAAAACTTGGTGAATAGTAGCACTACATATAATTCTTAAGTCAGGGCAACTTGAATCATATGTTCCTGAGAAAAATAAATTTAGAAAACCAACAGAAACCCAAAATGCATTTCATAAATTGTGTAGGAAGATTAGAAGTAATTAAATGATGGAACAAACTTACACAAGCCTGTTTTTTTAGTTGTTGGTTCCTAGTTTGGCATCAGTTTGTACTGAATTGATGCTTCAGTAGGTTCGAGACGGAAATAATACAGGGTGGTTGCAGGAGAACAGAAAATTCCAGGCAGCGGTTTTACATGACTAGCATAAAGGAAACTGTTGAAATAGCTGCATAAACCAGGGACTGACAAGACCTTGAAAAACCAGGATGTGGGCCAACCTGGCTAAGGCTGACCCAGCATGGCACTGGATTTGACCTACGTTTCACCTAGGACCTCATATGCTCATTAACATACTAAATCACATACCCACCAGCACCATGCAGTTCCAGGAACACCCATATTTGGTGTAGAAATGGGTGGCACCACAATTTTGAGAAATCTTCACTGTTTTCCTGGAATCTTCCTGAATATTCCATGCTTTGGCTAAAGAAACACATAAATAGAGAAGCACCAACCCACTTCATGGAGTGTCATGGTTCAAACTGTTTTTATTATAGGTTTAAATAAAATAAAAACATAAGTCACTGTGGGTCCAAAAGATGGGAAAGGGACATTATTGGAGCTGATAGTTTTATTTTCAGACATTGAAGTCTTGTAGAGATAGACTTTTCAAATATTCCCGAGTTGTTAATTTTAAGCTTTTTGCTTATCTCACTCTTAAGATAATCCTAAAAACCTTTTCAGCCATAATCATTGTTTGGCTAGAACTACTTTTAGCAAAAGCCATATGCTTGTTTTCCCAGTGAGTGAAATTGAGCATGACTTCTGGAGGTATAATGTTTTAGTGAAATTGCTTAAACTTCAAGATAGACATTAGTGACTTTCTATGTATATTAAGGTATTACTTGGCTATTTTATGCAGTAAGTACAGTAATTGGTGTGGATTTTCAGACAAGATTGGGAGCATTCAGGGTGGTATGGCCATAGACGGTATGGGCTTTCAGATAGCAGCTATAACTGTTGTTGATAAGAAAGAGTATGACTATACTTTTAAGAAGAGAAGTTTGAGGGGAGTTGAAACTAGAATTTTTTCCTCCTGAGTAGGAAAAATTGGAACATTCTTTAAGGTCCATCTTTTCTTCTCCTGCTCTACCTTTTTAAAAAAATTGTTGCTTAGTGCCAATACTAACAAGTGGTGAACAGTTTACTTGTCAAGAGGTGCCAGGTGACTGACTAATGCCATGATAAACCACATGTTCTTGATCATATCATGGACTTGATCTCCTTGGAGGCTAATTATATTTATGGACATTTTAGTACTTTCCAGGGACCTCAGACTTTGCTGAGGTTGAAAACATTGGTAACCTGTAAATACTTACCTTTTGGTTTTAAGAGAAACCAGGAGTTCATATACATGCCTTAAGAAAAAGATTTGAAAAAGATAACACTGATGACCTTGGGAGATTAGTGCATAAGATACTGATTTTATGATTTTTCTAGAGACACTGGACCACTGCTTTTGGATCAGTGTTAGAGCCTCTTGGGGAAACTATTCTAGGATTTTAAAAGTTAAAATAGAATTTACATGGTGAAATGCACAGATGCAAGTGTGCAGTTTGAGTTTCAATAAGCAGTGCAGCCACTGTTTCAGTTATGGTATAGAACTTTCACATCACACGAGAAAGTTCCTTTATGCCCCACTTCTGGTTAGTCTTCCTCTCCCCTAACCCAAGCTACTATTCTGTTTCCTATCACTAAAAATTAGTTTTGTCCTTGAACTTCATGTAAATGGAATCATACAGTATTCTTTTCTAACTTGTTGTCTGAGTCAACATAATGCTTTTGAGACTTATCCATGTTGTTGTATCAGTAAGAAGTTTGTTGAGTTTTATTGCAGAGTATGGTAGTCCATTATAGAAATATACCACAGCTTGTTTATCTGATCACTTACTGGATAGTTGGGGTTGTTTCCAGTTTGGGGTTATTATGAGTAAAGTTGCTGTGAACATTTGTGTCCAAACCTTATTGTGATTATGTGCTTTCATTTCTCTTGGGTTAATACCCAGGAATAGAGTTTTTGGGTCATAGGATAAATGTATGCTTAACCTCATAAGCAGTTGGCAAACTGTCCTCCAAAGTAGTAATGCCATTTTATACTTGATAAGCCATGAATTCCAGCTACTCGGCATCCTCACCAACATTTGCTCTTACCAGTTTCTTTAATTTTAGTTACTCCAGTGGATGTAAAAGGGTATCTCATTGTGGTTTTCATTTTGTATCTCCCTGATGACTGATTTAAGAATACTTCTCCTACATGACTTTCCTTTTCATTTTCTTAATGGTGTCTTTTGATAAGTAGAGATTTTTAAAATAAAAAAAATTAATTGTGGGAAAATACATAATAACATAAAATTTATCATTGTAACCATTTTTAAATGTACAATTCAGTGACATAAGGTATATTCACAATGTTGTATAACCAGCACTATTTCCAGAATGTTTTCATTATCCCAAACAGAATTCCTGTACTCACCAAACAATAACTAAACAGAGGTTTTTCTTTGTGGTGGTTGTTTTTTTTTTTGAGATGGAGTTTTGCTTTTGTTGCCCAGGCTGGAGTGCAGTGGCCTGGTCTTGGCTCACTGCAGCCTCCTCCTCCTGGGTTCAAGCGATTCTCCTGTCTCAACTTCCCAAGTAGCTGGGATCACAGGTGCCCGCCAACATGCCTGGCTAATTTTTGTATATTTAGTAGAGGCGGGGTTTCACCATGTTGGTCAGGCTGGTTTCAAACTCCCTACCTCAGGCAATCTGCCTGCCCCAGCCTCCCAGTGCTGGGATTACAGATGTGAGCCACGGTGCCTGGCCCGAGGTGTTTTAGGTTTGTTTTTTCTTGCAAGATGAGATCTCACTATGTTGCGCAAGCTGGATTTGATCTCCTGCACTTAAGTGAGCCTCCTGCTTCAGCCTCCCAAATAGCTGGGACTACAGCCGGTGTCATCATGCCCAGCAAGAGGTTTTTAATACATTTCTTAGCACAAAAATTTTACATAAAAATAATGCCGTGGCTCATGCTTTTAATCCCAGCACTTCAGGAGGCGGGGCAGGAGGATCGTTTGAGGCCAGGAGTTCACGTTCAGCCTGGGCAACATAGGGAGACACCATCTCTACAAAACATTTTAAAAAATTAGCGCGGCATGGTGGTGAGTGCCTGTAATCCTAGCTACTTGGGAGACCATGGTAGGAGGATCCCTTGAGCCTCAGGAGTCTGAGGTTGCAGTGAGCTACGATTGTGCCACTGCACCCCATTGTGGGCAACAGTGAGACACCATCTCTTAAAAAGAAAACAAAAACAGTATTTTCTTCCTTGAATGATGTTAGTTTTTGAATATGTTGACCCTTCCTTGACACCTTGGTCCACATGATGTGTGTATTTTTCTTGTCTACCTTTGCTACTCTTTTAGTATATAAGTTTATAAGTTCATAGAAATTTTAGCTGAAGAGTTTTTGGAGGAAGTGTGTTGGGTAAAGTGAGCTTGTCAGGAAAGGAAGAGATTAGTGTGTTACGACTATTACAGATCTTTTACTTTGTATCTTATGACTTAAAGGATTATTTTGTTATGTCTCATATAGCAAAATGAGGCTCTTACAGGTTGAGAAAATGACAGACTTTTAGTTGAGGCATTTTGCTTCCCCACCTCCATCCCCTCCCCACCATGCCACCTCCTCCGTGTGGACAGCTTTTTTTTTTTTCCCCTGAGACAAGGTCTGGGTTGTAGTGGCACGATCTATTTTTTTCTATTGCCTAGGCTGGATTGTAGTGGCACGATCTTGGTTCGTTGCAAACTCTGCCTTCTGGGCCCAAGCCATCCTCCCACCCTAGCTACCCAAGTAGCTGGGACTCAGGTACGTAGCACCATGCCTGGCTAATTTTTTTTGGAGGCGGGGTTTTGCCATGTTGCCTAGGCCGGTCTTGAACTTGCGAGCTCAGGTGATCCTCCTGCCTTGGCCTCCTAAAGTGCTGGGATTACAGGCATGAGCCACTGCGCCCAGCCTCCATGTGGACAACTTATTAATGCAAGAGCTAGAGGGGTCTTAGCGCCCAGAAGAGTGAGAAGAGTGTTTGATGGTTCCTTTTGAGATCTTAATATATTTTAGGTTGGTGCAATTACTTTTGCACCAATCTAATACTTATCTTTCACTACACTTATCTATCTCAAGAACTTGCCATTGTGTTAGGGGAGAATTAACTTTTACTTCTTTCTAACTTAACATGTTAATTTTGTGATGTTTTGTTCTAGACTGAGTATCCTCACTTGAAGTCATGTTTTTGATCATAGCAGGGGAAAAATTCAGACTTTGAGTTTTGTCTTTTCCTACCCCCACAAGAAGACAGGAAGTAGTTAGAGATCAAATTGAGTTGGAAGAGGATAGTATTTGTGGAATTCCAAACAAATTCTGTTATCCTTAGGACATATGTAGCTTGGCATGCAGAGACAGCCTGACTTTTGGAAACTAGGTGCCATTCTTTTTCTTATTTCTGTTGCATTTTAAAGTTTTGCAAGCTACTTTGCTGTGTTATCTTTAATGTTGTATGCTAGCCAGTTGATTAGTGACTTTTTATTGTGATAAAACTTTGTTTACAGTAGATCTTTACAAACTCTTAGATCACAGAACATATAAACTCATTAGAAGTACTATTTTTTAATTGGTATATTTCTGATTTAAGCTTTTCTTATTTTTAGAAGTGTTTACTTTTATATTTGCTAAATATTCAGTCATCAGTTAAAATGAATGAACTATATAAATTGGTTCATTGCTGAAATTGCTGCTTTGTGTGATTTATAATAATAGCAGATTTCTCCATAATCAAAGTAAATACAATATCCACATTTTATTTCTGGAAATGAATTGTTTAAATATCATTTTTTAGACTGAGTCTCCTCTGTCACCCAGACTGGAGTCCAGTGTCATGATCACCACTCACTGCATCCTCAAACTACTGGACTCAGGTAATTCTCCAACCTCAGCCTTTTGAGTGGCTGGGACCACAGGCACACGCCATGAGGCCTGGCGAATTTTTCGCAGAGGTGGGATTTCACTGTGTTGTCCAGGTTGGTCTCCAACTTCTAGTTTCCAGCAGTTCTCCTGCTTGCCCTCCTAAAGTGCTGGAATTACAGTTGTGAACCACTGCACCCAGCCTAAAAATGTAAATATAATGACACGTAGTAAGTGTTATAAATCAAAAGAACTATATTGAAATGGGACAGTGAACTCTGCAGGGAAGCTTTTGCAGTAAAAATGTTTTCAAGCTGTCCAGGTGCGGTGGCTTACACCTGTAATCTCAACACTTTGGTAGGTCAAGGTGGGAGGATAGCTAGGAGTTTGACACCAGCCTGGGTAAAGTCAGATCCCTGTCTCTACAAAATTTTTTTTTTTTTAAAATGTAGCCAAACATGGTGGTATATGTCTGTGGTCCCAGCTACTTGGGAGGCTGAGACAGTAAGATCACTTGAGCCTAGGAGCTTGAGGCTGCAGTAAGCTGTGGTCGTGCCACTGCACTCCAGCCTGTGCAAGAGAGTGAGACCCCATCTTTGGGGGCGGAAAAACTGTTTTCAAAACAATAATTAAAGGACACATGGGCCTTATCCAGGTGGATAAAGTGGGATGAGGGAATCTGGCAGAGATAATAGTTACAAAAATTCATGAATGAAAAAATTTTTAAAAGCATTCCCAACTTAATTTGGAAATGTAATGTCATAGGGTTAAGTTTTTGGAGAGATATTTTAGGAAAACTTCTATTGAAGGACTATGACAGGGAGTGTTAAAAGATTTGACCAGAGTAGTTCTGTTGTAAATTCAATTGCAAAACTGTGTGTGTGTGTGTGTGTGTGTGTGTGTTTTAAGGTAATCATGGTCTAATTAAATTTAAACGAATCTTTGAGAGCCAATTTACTAGAAAAAGTGGTGGTGATACTGATGACATGCAATGGAAAGATGAGAGGCATTTCAAAGAAAGCAGTGGAAATTTGTGTCAGATTTTGACATTGGACATAGTCAAATGGTTTCTAGACTGGAATACCTAGAATAACTGTGATTCGCAATGGAGTATTAAGGAGCTGTGGTGGGGAGAAGGAAGAGAGGTGAGGGAGGCAGATGATGGATTCTGTTTAGGATAGAGGTAGAGGTGCTAGACTGACAACCCAGAGGTCTGGTAGTCTGTGGTCCTGTGATAGCAGTAGCAGTCAAGATTGAGGAATATATGGGGAGCTCTCTGCTAGTAGCTGAGGGCTTGAGAGAGAGGCTTATCATTTCTGTGGAAAGGACTGATCCTGTTGCAGTGGGCCAGGTCAGGCCTGTTCATGAATGGTTTCAGACTGTTAATGGATTGGAAAAATGTCTTATGAAGAAAAATGAGAGAACAAAGAATCCCGAGGAAATTATTTCTGTAGCAGTTTCTGTGTATGAAGAATTTGTATTAGTATTCGGGCAGTATCATTCAAACCTCTCATAAATATACCACCTGCATATGTTTTTTGCAGTATCTATAGTCCAAACGGGAGTGCATCTTAAAAACAATGGCATGTTATAGTTGAATTGGAAACGTTTTTTTCCTAGTGGTATGTAAATTAATGGTGTGTCTTAAATTTGATGACATCTCAGATTGAATAAAAGACAAAATTTAAATGCTCATTAGCCCAAATATACTTTTTTAAAAAGATACTTATGTTCTATTTCGTCTCAGATATCACCAATGATAATATATACCACAGCATGGAAACACTGGTAATAGAGTACTTCCACTGAAAAAAATAACTATATGTTTTAGAATACAAGGTTTAGGTTAGAAGTAAGGAAACCGTTGAAGATGTAAATCATTAGAAAAGAAAAAATGTAAGCTCTTCCCAAGGTCCTTATGTTTTCAGCATTTTAACATATATATGTGTTCTGACTAAACATACTAGTAGTACAGAATCTGTTATCCAACTACAGATCTGATTTTGCCAGAGACTTTGGATAAACATATTTCTTTCTTCTCTTTTAGACATTAGCTCCTTTGACAAATGATTTTTATGTTGGAAAATGCAAGAAAAATAAGTAGCTCAGATTGACTTTGGAAATATAACGTTACTCTTAATAGTGATATTCACAGGCTTACTGGTAACTTGAATTCCAATTACATGTTTGTGTGGATTGATTTTTTTAAAATGCTGAATTATATAATACTTAAGTTTTTGATATATAAACAATATACTTAATATACTCCATAATGTATATAGAATAGGTTTCTATTAGGCTGTATGTTTGAAAAAATTTTTCCTCTTATGAGAATATTAATTTAGTATGAATATAAGTAATTTAGCCAGTATGCTTTTTTAAAAAACAAACCAAAAAAAAAAAACAAAAACAAAAAAAAAACCTTGCCTTTCAGTTTTCACGGTTAAGTAAAATGTTAGTCAAGGTTTGGTTTGTCTGAATTTTTCTGAGCTGTTGATTTAAATGCAGTTACTTAAAAGCATAAGGGGAGAAATTCCTTTTACTTCTTGTTAGGTCTGATTTAACTTGGTACTTTTGCCTTCCTTAAGTCAAGCGTATTGATGATTTTTGCTTTTAGCTGAAAAAATACATTTTCATCCTGCATGTATTTGGATGGCAGTCATATGTATTCCTCTAGTTTACATGAGATAAGTATTAATAATTTTAAAATGTTGGGTCTTTTTGGGGACATGTTGAATTGGAGATGGTGTTCAGGTCAAAACCGTTTGTAGTCTTGGCCATTTAGTAATCTGATAACTTCTTTCAAAGAGTAGGTATTTCAGCTCATCATTTAAACAGAGCCCACATTGTGGTGTGTGGTTATTGGAGGTTGTTGGGGTTTTTATTGGCTTGTTTTAAAAAATATGAGTAACCCCTTACCTAACTGCCAGAATATAAATTTTAACTAGGCCAGTAGAATTGGGGATTATTTTCATTTCACATAGGCTCTACTATTTGAATTTTGTCTCTCTGTGATTGTACCTCTTGGCTAGCTAGAGTTGGACAGTTTTCAATTATGACAGCAATTAAAAATTCAAATCTGTTTCTTTTCATTGTTAAATTGTATGCTTAAAGGATGGGTCTGCATTTTCATTTAGCTTTCTGGTCCTTGTCCATTTTTGATGCCTGTTAGTCTGGATAAAACTGTGGCAGGAGCCAGAACTTTTAAGAATCTTTTTGTTTACAGATGAGGAGACAATAACATTAACATTCATTAACATTCATAATAAAACATTCTTATACTGATAAGCAGTATGGAGGTTAGCTAGGTTTGGGATACTGGTGATTATTTTTTAAATGTAGTTTACTTCCAAATGTCTTCTAAAATTTATGTTTAATATCTCAAATACCTATGCAAAATAGGAAAGGCATGCTTATTTATACATGGGCATACTCTTGTGTTCTAATGGCAAACTAACCTTCAAATTAAGTTGTCTTTCTAGAAAAGAAACCTCTTAGGCAACTGTGAGGGGAAAGGGCTAATATAAAAAGGATGAAGTTTAGACATTGTGTTTTTATGGCAAGATCTAATAACAAAGTATATTAGAATAAGTGTTGTAAATTTTGCACCTTTCAAAAAAATATTGGTATGTTTTTATCTTGAAATCTGCCTAGTGTTATCTTAAAAAACAAAAACCTGGCTAGATGCTGTGACTCATGTAATTCCAGCACCTTGGGAGGCCGAAGTGGGAGGACCTCTTGAGCCCAGGATCGAGACTAATGAGACCCCATCTCTACAAAAAAACAAAAAAGTAGAAAATGAGCTGGGCATGGTGGCATGTGTTTGTGGTCCCAGCTACTCAGGAGGCTGAAGTGGGAGGATCACTTGAGCCTGTAAGGTTGAGGCTGCAGTAAGCCATGATCATGCCATTGCACTCTAGCCTGGGAAGCAGAGTGAGACCCTGTCTTAAAAAAATCACACACACAGGCCAGTCATGGTGGCTCATGCCTGTAATCCCAGCCCTTTGGGAGGCCGAGGTGGGCGGATTACCTGAGGTCAGGAGTTCGAGACCAGCCTGACGAACATGATTAAACACCCCATCTTTACTAAAAGTATAAAAATTAGTCCGGTGCGGTGGCGGGCACCTGTAATTCCAGCTACTCAGGAGGCTGAGGCAGGAGTATTGCTGGAATCCAGGAGACATAGGTTGCAGTGAGCCAAGATCATGTCACTGCACTCCAACCTGGTGATAAAGTGAGGTTTTTCTGCCTCAAAAACAAAAAAACCCACGAAAACCTCACAAAACACACACAAACACACACCCACCCACCCACCCACCACATTTCTGGTCTTTGTTGCCTATCTCATTGATTAGTTTTCTTTTCTGTTGAGTACATAAGAATAGAAGCTCTTAATTTAAACCTTATTTTAAAAAAACTTTTTGAGAACCTGTTTTTAATACTACTCTTGTGGAGATTGACTATTTTTAGGTCTTTTGGTCCACGAAAATGAAATTAAGATTTTATTCTTTGATATGAGGGAGGAAGGAGAGTCGTCACTCTAGTGTTATTTAAGATATGTATGTTTAAGAGGGGCAGAAGTCATTACAAGATTATAATTAGGAAAATTGTAAGTTTCCATAAAGAAGTAGGAATTTCTAGAATATCTTTTATTTCCATTTGATTTAGACATTGCTATTGAAGACACTGATTTGGGGCAAGGTGTCAGGGACAAAAGAGTGAGAAAAGGAGGAATCATAATTCTTTCATCTTCACCAGAGGTTAACTGAGAACAAGAAGCAGGACATGAATGAGTGTGCAAGAATTTGCTTTCTGTTAATTTCCCAAAGGTAGACCTTGGAAATAGTTGAAGGAACAAAAGTTAAGAAACCTTTTTCTGAGGCTGAAGCAAGTCTTTTTGTTCTTCCCAAAGCAATTATAAATATTGAACTACCTCTGGCACTTAGATAAAATGATTCTGCTTGGCTTTCAATTCAATTAATTAATTTCTAGTGTTTGAATGCCTGGATTTCCTATGATTGCTGAACAACTCAGACTTAAGTATTTCTTTTGTCTTCCATGAGATTACAAGGGTTTTTCGTTTCTTAGAAAACAGAGAACATTTCTGTTTGTTAGTTTGTTTTGGGACGGAGTCTCACTCTGTTGTCCAGGCTGGAGTGCAGTTGCACAATCTTGGCTCCACCTCTGCCTCCTGGGTTCAAGCGATTTTCCTGCCTCAGCCTCCTGAGTAGCTGGGATTACAGACATGCGCCACCATGCCTGGCTAATTTTTGTATTTTTAGTAGAGACGGGGTTTCATCATGTTGGTCAGGCTTGTCTCAAACTCCTGACCTTGTGATCCACCTGCATTGGCCCCCCCGCAAAGTGCTGGGATTGCAGGCATGAGCCACTGTGCCCAGCCAGGAACATTTCTTTATTTCAGATGGCGAACCTAAATGCTGCCTTATAAAATTAGATTTTAAACTCTTAATTTCTGTAGTAAAATAATGCCTACCTTGTAATGTTTCATAGAGGACATAGATTCAGAAGATAACTTTACTTACAGAACTTTCTTAGAATCATGTTAATGATATATCTGAGTTAAAAGTATAAAGTGAATGTGTTCTGCATGTAGAATTGATTATAAAGAAGTCAGAACTTAAAATTTTATATATGTTCTTAAAAATTTAATTTTTACTCTTTTTAGCAGATTGTATGTGATGTTTGGTTTTAATCTTTTCTGGTGCTAAAGATATTGTATATGGCTGATAACCCCTGCCCCATATCTCTTGTATAAGGATTAAATTTAAAAGGAAAATATTTGTAAAATAAGTTATTTAAAAGGATACCAATGCAATTTGTTAAAGTTGGTCTACTTGCAGTTAATCTTTTCTGAGAACATGGTCAGGGCTGCTTCCTCTTTCCTGTCGAGATGTGTAAAACAATAAGGTGCATGTGAAATGCAGCCAGCCTAATGTCTAAAAATGTTAGTGTGTAATTCCTTTGCTTTTGATTCTCACATTTTTGGATTCACCTCTGGAAAAGCCACTAAATGAAGACAAGAGATTTTTAAGCATTAATCACTAACTTACTGTTTCAGATTGTATTGCAGAACTTCTTTAGAACTTTCCCCACATTAAAAAGGTTAATTTATGTAAATGAAAAATAAACAACATACTCTGTACTTTGTATGTAGTTACATAATTATACATGATTGATCTTTTGGTCATTATTGAAACAGAGCTTTCACTTGTTAATAGTGAAAATTATCTTAAGTGTTTCTGGTTCAAGTGACTTATTACCAGTAAAGGCGTTTTTTTGTTTGTTAGTTTTTTGTTTTTTAATTTTTTATTATTAAGATAGTCTTACTCTGTCAAGTAGAGTGTCATGTAGTGGCTCCATCATGGCTCTCTGCAACCTCTGCCTCCTGGACTCAAGTGATCCTCCCACTTCAGCCTCCTAGTAGCTGGGACTACAGGCATGTACCACCATGCCCAGTGAGTGTGTGTGTGTGTGTGTGTGTGTGTGTGTGTGTAGATGTTGGGTTCACTATGTTGCCCAGGCTGGTCTTGAACTCCTGGGCTGAAGCCATCTACCTGCTTCGAGTAAAGGATTTTTTGATACAGAAATGATTATAACTTGAAGTTCAGCTGATACTGACAACTTACTAGATTTTTCCCCCTCCTTGGGACAGGATGGTTGTTTTTTTGCTTAGGAAATGATAGTATTTTAGCTGCTTATCTGTGTCCCACAGCTGACAGAGAAATGCAGTACACTGATCATGAAGTTGCATCTGGAACCCTGAAAACTCTCAGACCTTAGTGTTTCCAAAGAGATAGAAAAGACACATACTTCTGGTTTTGTTGTTTTTTAAAAAAAGTCTTATTACTTGGAGGTCTCGTGAACCAGGACAGTGGTGCAGTTTTATATTTACCATTTGTTTTATCTTTTTCAATGCATAGTCATCAATAGGGAAAAAGTCACACTGAGCTTTGAGCCCTGTGAGGATATTACAACTCATACTGGAATGGCAGTTGTGTAAGGGTAGGAACTTTGTTTTGTTCATTGCTGTATTTCTCGTGCCTAGAGTAGTGCCTGTCACTCAGAAATACATGTTGAATCAGCATCCACCACTTACCATAGTAGCTGAATGTAGCCATGCTTTTAACTCTCTCCTTGTCTATTTTCATTTATAGTTGACTTCAGCAACAAAGGTTTTAGAAAATTTGAGCAGGGAGTAAAACTAAGCCATAGTAGTTTCACACAGTGGATATATGCTTGGGTTTTGGTTAAATTATCTTCCTACCATAGAATAGTCTTACCCAACATGCTACAGAATTCGTTTCTGATATGTGAAAAGTTGATAGACATGAGCAAGGAAACACTAACAAGCTGAAAAAATCACCCAAAATACTGGCAGTTGTAAATCCATGTCTTAAAATTTCACACTTCTGAATTTTAAAATATTGCCTCCACACTCAAAATTTTCTCTGAATCTGTTTCTTAATATTAAATGCATGTGCAAAAAATTATTTTAACATCAGAGAAAGTGAAAATACTCTTTCAAAATTATTCAGTGTTGTCTTCTTAAGGTTTTGATTCTTAATTATCCTTTATTTGAAAAGTGAGACAGGACTAGTTAGAAAGGATTCTGTTGTTCTTTTGAAGTTAAACTGTATCTCAGCCAAAAAAGTGCTGCTTTAGTCGCCAATACCCCTCAACATTTTAGGAGGCCTGGCCAGAGCCTCTTAGTTTTTCCTCATGAATTTGGTTCAGACTTACTAGTTTTTATAGTTGAGGTTCTTTTATTATATAAACGGTACAGATTGGTATGCCTCTTTGCCCTTGTTGAAGCTAATGAGCTAGGTGGCACATAGATGATCACAAACAGTTCTGTGTGGGTGCTAAATATGTCCATTCCTTTTTGGCCTTTTTGGGGCCTCTGTGCCCTTCCTTTTAGTCATTCCCTAATTATTTTACAGAAAGGAACTTAAAGTATATTGTGTTAGGTACCCCCTCCAGTAAAAGCTGCATGATGATATCCAATACTATAGTATTTAATAATTTAGTATATTGATTGTTTTACTCCTTTTAGGGTTTTCTCTTAGAGTGGACAAAATCTTATCTGTCTGGGACAATATGTGTTCCAATATGTGATGGTAAAAGTTTCACCCTCTTATTTCGGGTAACTTCCAGAAAGGTTTATTATTTATACCCCTCTTGGAGATGGAACCAAAGAACCCTGCCTGCTTGTCTTCCCTTTTTGTCTGTTCATTAGCACTTAATGTGTTTAAGCATCCCTTATAATTACCTTTTAGGTAATTGCTTAGATTTAATGTAACCACATTACATTCTACTACCTCTACAAATATGTGAATGTTCAAAGTTACCCAAACAAAACTACTTTTATTCCTTGAGGTATATACAGGACTGGTATCACAGGAAGGTACCTTATGGTACCAGACAGCCTCTTTCAGACTCACCTCTATGTGGCCCTTTTTTTCTTTCAAACAAATCTTTTTTTTTTTTTTAAAAGAGATAGGGTCTCACTGTCATCCAGGCTGGGAGTACCGCATTGTAATCATAGCTCACTGCAACCTCGGACTCCTGGGCTCAAGCAGCCCTCCTGCCTCAGCCCCCTGAGTGCGTGGGACTACAGGTGTGTGCCACCATGGCTAATTAAAAAATTATTTTATTTTTATTTTTTTGTAGAGATGGGGATCTTGCTATGTTGTATAGGCTGGTCTCAAACTCCTGGCTTCAAGCAATCCTCCCACCTTGGCCTCCCAGAGTGCTGGGATTATAGGAATGAGCGACCACGCCCTGCCTACATTGCCCTTATCTGAATCCTAACAGGCATGGGCAGTTTTTAATTTTGCTGACAGTGTTTCACAATGACACTGTTTCCAACCAAGCAGATGTTTGATTGTGGTTATTGGGAAGAATAGTCTTTGCCAGCATTAAGCCCACCTCCCTGAACCTTTTTGCTGAATCTCCCTTGTTTGGTCCATCTCTTGGAACTTAATCAGGACCTGTGGAAACCTTACACAAACACTTCTGTATTACCGAAGATGTCTCATATTTTTGACGGAATAAATTATCACGTAATTTTTTAACATGTCAGATGACTTTTACAGCAGATTAGTGATTTTCCTGAATTAAATCTAGCACCATCGTTTCATTGTTACCCTTCAACTTGACCTGTCTCTTGAACCATTTCTCCTCCGATTTACCTGTTGGACATACATCTACTTGGGAGGTCACTGTTAAAGGCAGCATATCATAGCTGAATAGCTTCATTGGAATCTACCCTTCATTTCTTAATGATGATATTCTTTTACTAGTTACCATAGGCCTTAAATTTTTCCAGTTGTTTTTGACAACTTGCTCTGCCTCCTTTTCTTCGTTGTTTTGTTGCTGCTGTTGAGACAATCCAGGATCTTAACTTTGTTGCCCAGACTGGAGTGCAGTGGCACCATTATGGCATCACTGCAGCCTTGACCTCCTGGGCCCAAGCCATCCTCCCACCTTAGCCTCCCGAGTAGAGGACCACAGGTGTGCCCTACCATGCCTAGCTTTTTAAATTTCTGTAGAGATGAGGTCTTCCCACGTTGCCCAGACTGGTCTTGAACTCCTGGCTCCAGCAATCCTCCTGCCCCAGCCTCCTAAAGTGTTGGGATTACAGGTGTGAGCCATCACACCTGGCCAGACATAATTTTTAAAAGGCAATATAATGTCCTTGCTCTAATATAAAGGAAAAATAAAAGGAAAATAAGTTGTAATAGTATGTATTTCATGCAAATAGTCAGGTGGAATTATACTCTTGCAGGACAAAGTCCTACAGATGTACAAACTCCTCAACTTTCCTGCTCTACTATGTTGTATTTAATACTTAGTTAAGCAACTTAACAGCAAGACTGGTCTTCATACTAAATACAGTTCATCTCTGAAGTTGCAAATTATGAGTAGCTTTTTTCATTCTCATATAGCATCTGATTAATAATGGACTGAGTTATAAAACTTGAAAGTTATTGGGGAGACAAAAATATTTTATGTAAAATGGTTAAGACACTTTATTGTTGCACATTTGGCTTTCCTTTTATGGTTCTTAATAATTATCATATTTTACTTACTTTTTTTTATGAGACAAAAGTCTCACTCCATCGCCCAGGCTGGAGTACAGTGGCGTAATCTCACCTCACTGCATCCTCCGCCTCCTGGATTCAAATGATTCTCCTGCCTCAGTCTCCTGTGTAACTGGAAATACAGGTGTGTCCCACCACGTCTGGCTAATTTTTGTATTTTTAGTAGAGCTGGGGTTTTGCCGTGTTGGCCACACTGGTCTTGAACTCTTGAACTCAGGTGATCCAGCCGCCTGGGCCTCCCAAAGTGCTGGGATTACAGGCATGAGCCACCACGCCTGGCCTTGACTTCTTAATTTCAGAATTTTGATATTCTGAGCAATCTTGTTCATTGATGTGACTTCATGTCATTTAAACGATTAGCTCAAATAGATGAGTTGTGTTTGCACAACTTCAGAGAAATTGTCACAAAGGAATCAGGTCGATTAGATGTTTTATCTCTATAAAGTTCAGATTGTTGCCTTGTGGTGACAAGAATTACTTGTTTTTGCTGTTCTTTTGAGCCAGAGTCTCGCTCTGTTGGCCCAGGCTGGAGTGCAGTGACGTGGTTTCGACTCGTTGAAACCCCCACATCTCAGGTTCAAGTGATTCTCCTGCCTCACCCTTCTGAATAGCTGGGATCACAGGCATGTGACACCACGCCCTGCTAATTTTTGTATTTTTAGTAGAGACAGGGTTTTGTCATGTTGGCCAGGCTGGTCTCTTAACTCCTGACCTCAAGTGATCCGCCTGCCTTGGCCTCCCAGAGTGCTGGAGTTACAGGCATGGGCTACCACATAGCCAAATTCTTTGTTTTTATGCCATATTCCTCTTACCCTTTTTCTTAAACAAAAGGACAGATCCCTTGAAGCCAATTATGTGTACAAAACACCTTAAATTAAGTCCAAGCCTAGATGTCTGTGATCTTTTTAGTTTTGTAAAGTACCTGTTCCTGTAGTGGCAAAGATTTACCTGAGAAGCCATCAGAGAGGATGCTTGCTTGACTGAGAAAAATGTAAGCATGTCTGTGTGTTTCTGGGGAGCTCTATTCTGTACAGTTCTGCAATTTCTGAAGGCATGCTAAGGCTTGACTGGGTCCATTCTGTGCAATTACATTTTCTAAAATCTATGGTTGACTAAATAGTCCGTGTTGCACCAATTTAAAAATCTTATTGTCATAGCATTATGACTTGTAGAGAAAGGTCTTGTGGGGAGATCTAAGTGGCTTAACTTAATTCCTAGGATATTTGTCATTATAAAATAACTGTTTTTTCTTTTGCAGATTTCCCTGTGAAACCTCCTAGTAGGAAAAGTTCTTGGGACAGACTTCATTTGGTAAGTTCGTTTCTCCCCAGCAACCCTCTAATACTCTCTCTGCTGTTTTGAGGCAGGGCAAAATTTACAGATTCATTTTTGGGGATATGTTTGTCTATGTTCATGATTAGATTAGTTTTTCTATATTCACTTTAATGTCCTTACATGTGATGTTTTGTTTCAATAGGACTCATACTAGGTCATTTTTTCTGTATACAATTATGCTGTATTACTGAAAATATCATTATTTCCAGTAATAGTGTACTGGAAAACATGTATTTAAGTCGAGATTTTATGAGTTGCAGCATTAATCATTTATCTAAAATAAATAGTTGTTATCTTCAGTTTTTGTTATTTATTTTTTTTGAGATAGTCTCACTGTGTTTCCCAGGCTGGAGTACAATTACGTGATTATAGCTCACTGCAGCCTTGAACTCCTGGCCTAAAGCAGTCCTCGCAGTTACTGGGACTATAGGTGTGTGCCATCATGCCTGGCTAGTTTTGAAATTTTTTAATATATATATATGGTTTTCAGTACTACCTGTACTTTCAGGGATCCACAGGGAGTCTTGGAACATATTCTCTGAGGATAAGGCAGGGGATTACTATAGTACAAATGTGAATTTTAATGAGAAAAACAAGTTCTGAAAAATTTGCGAGTTCTTTTCTCAGTGTGGCTGTTAATTAAACCTTTTCCTTTTTCATAAAATGTCCTTTTCATAGACCTTTGTGTGTCTCTTACTACATAAATCTTTATTACTGCCTTTTGTTTCTGCCACCTGTTTAATTTAAAGAACTGTAGTACAGTTTTACTAGAAGACAAGTTATTGCTTTGGTTTTAAGTTCCTAAATCCAGGTCATTTCCTTGTTCAGGAACTGTTGGCTTGCCATTGCCCCTAGAAAAAGGATCAAACTCCTTAGCATAACATTTTAGGTTCTTTACAGGTGAGCTTCAGACAGCTTGTCACCTGTTTTCTCTGTGCACCAAGTTCATCTCTTGTAGCCACACTGACCTACTTAAACTGTCCTGTAAATACTCTCCAAGGTGCTTTTTTTTGTCTTTCTTTGCTGCCATGCCGTTCCTGTTCCTCTCTTGTCTCAGTAACTCAAAATTTGGCTGGTTAAGTTATTAAAAGCTTGAGTCTTCCACAAGTCTTGAGTGCCCAGCTCAGAATCTCTTTCTCTGCTTTTTGCATTACCATGGAATTAAATTTCTGTATCTCTTAACATACTGTCTTATTTGTTATATTTGTCTGTCACCCCCACAGGATGGGTCATGCCCTTGAAGCCAAGAACTATTTTCGCATTTGAATTGTCAGTTCACAGAAACACTTCTAGAGTCCTGGGATACCAGTACCTTCTCAGTATACATTCTTCTTGACTAGAGTTTTTGTTTTGGTAAGAATAGGGGAAGAGAATAGATTGGTTTTAGTAGAGATTGGTCAGCATAATCTTGTTGATTTAGGTTACTGTTTTCCCTCACTTTTCTGTATAGTGAAGGATCTTAAGGTACATAATCTGTGCCCTTGTAGTCCAAGTTACTCAGTATGTTACTTGGGGTATTCTTATTTGCAAGTATAAGTTTTAGTTTTTGAGTAAGGAATTGAGTAATTTCTCTTAAACAGGTGCCTGAAAGATGAGATGCCATGTTCAGTAGGAGGATTGAATGTTGCTTTGCTTCTGTAAAGATTGCTGTGAAGTCATATTACGGGGTGGTACTGATGATGGAGCTGAGAGAAGCATGCAGGTTCCGGCTGTCAAATTTTCATATATTAAGAAAAGAAAGATTATTTGACCTTGAGGCTTGGAATAGGAATCTTAACCTTCATTTAGCTTGGAGGGTGGTGGGGTGTTGTAGATTAGGTCAGTAGAGAAGGAAATGTAATCCTTTTTAATTAATTAATTAATTAATTAATTTTTTGAGACAGTCTCGTTCTGTCACCCAGGCTGGAGTGCAGTGGCTCGATTTCCAGCTCACTGCAACCTCCACCCCTTGGGTTCAAGCGATTCTTCTGCCTCAGCCTCCTGAGTAGCTGGGACTACAGGCGTGCACTGCCACACATGGCTAATTTTTGTATTTTTAGTAGAGATGGAGTTTCACCATGTTGGCCAGGCTGGTCTCTAATTCCTGACCTCAAGTGATCCACCAGCCTTGGCCTCCCAAAGTGCTGGGATTATAGGTGTGTGCCACCATGCCCAGCTAGAAATGTAATCGTAACGTATTACTTGGCTCTGTAGCATTTAATATTTATATTGCCATAATAATGTAAATGTATAAAAGTGTTACTTTTTTTAAGACAGGGCCTCACTCTCTTGCCCATGTTGGAGTGCAGTGGTGCGATCATGGTTCACTGCAGCCTCAATTTCCTGGGCACAAGTGATCCTCCCACCTCAGCCTCCCGAGTAGGTGGGACTACAGGCATGTTCCACCTTGCCAGGCTAATTTGTTTTTAATTTTATAGAAACTGGAGTCTAATTATGTTGCTCAGGCTGGTCTTGAACTCCTGGGCTCAAATGATCCTCCTACTTCAGCCTCCCATAGTACTGGGATTATAGGTGTGAGCCACTGCACCTGGCCACATTCTTACCTAAAGAAGCGTGATCTAGGTTTGAAGGGAAAGTGTGAATATATTTAATTTTGATGTCAGGAAACATACTATTTAATATTTGCTCCAGATTAAAGGAAATTAAAGAGATATAAAAATAACTTCAATATATGATCCCGGACTAAATCTTTTACCAAAGTGGGGAGCATTGCTGTGAAGGATAAAGGATATGATGGGATTCATTGACAGAATTGTAATAGGTATGGTAGATTAGAGTATTATGTTATATTTTCTGAAATTGAAACTAGAACTGTGGTTACATAAGAGATATCTTTCTTAGGAAATATATACTGAAGTAGTAAGAGTTAAAGAGATATTTGTATGCAAACCTCTTTTAAATGGTTCAGAAAAAATGTCTACGTGCATTTGTGCGAACAAAAAGGAGATAGTGTTGGGAACTGCCCTATCCAAATGCTCTGTAATCAAACATCTTATTTAATGAAGCACAGTCTTTATCTGTATAACCATGTTTTGTTGTATGTATGAATACATGTACATACTAATTAATAATCTTAAAAGTGCTTATTACATGCCAGTAACTATTCTAAGCATGTTATATGCATTATATCTTAATTCTTACAACTCTTTGATGCAACAATTGCTCTTTCCTTGTTTCCCTGATGAAGAAACTGAGGCTCAGAGAGGTAGTATGATTTACTCTCAAAGTCATAGAGTTAGTATGTGGCAGCCCTGAGAGCTTTACATTCTTGATTGTTTTTTTCTTGAGGTTATTGTCTTAACACTCTGTCTGAGTTCAGATGAAAACCTTTCATTAAAACTTATTTTGAGTTTTCTTTTTAAAAGCTTGTTTGTAGAAAAATTTGTTATCTGAATTGGAAGTATTTTAAAAATTTAAAAACTGAAAGTCTCTACTCCCACTCTCTTCCCTAGAGAGGTAAATTGTTAACAACCATTATATAATTTTTTTGTATGCGTATAAACATACTTCAGAATTAATACAGATAATGCTTAGGCATATTTTTATTTTCACTTTTAAAATTACAAAACATTGAAAAGTTATAGCAAGCTTGTAACTATGTTTTTTTTTTTTAAACCAGAAGAATATGTATGTACAGTCTCTGGCAATAATAATCCCTCTGCACCCCTCCCCCCAAATTTATATGCTTTTACCTAGTAAATTCATTTTTAAGAATAATCAGGGCTACAGAAATAGTGGCTTGTGCAGAGATATGGATAAGTATGGTTATTGTGACTTTTTTGGTGGTAATGGAAAAATGGAAACAACCTAAATGTCTCACTAATTAATGGATGGTTAAGTTATGATATATTGGAGCATAATGGAATACTGACCTGCCATATGTATATACTGACATAGGAGGGATTTGTTATATTAATTGAATATATATTGAAGAAACTACAGTATGGCTCCCCCACCCCACCCATTTTAGGGGGCAGATATGTGTGTCTTTGTACAGTCATGTACTGCATAATGATGTTTTGGTTAGCAACAGACCCAAGATAAAATGGTAGTTCCATGAGATTAAAATGGAGCTGAAAAATAACTATCACCTAGTGAAGTTGTAGTTGTCATAATGTTAGTAAAATTACTTTTAAAAATTAAATTTAGTGTAGCCTAGTCGTACAGTGTTTATAAAGTCTGTAGCAGTATACAGTAATGTCCTAGGCCTTCACATTCACTTACCACTCACTCACTGACACACCCAGAGCAACTTCTGGTCCTGCAAGCACTGTTCATGGTAAGTGTCCTATACAAGTGTACCATTTTAATCTTTTATATCAATTTTACTGTATCTTTTCTATGTTTATGTATGTTTAGATATACAAATAGGGAGCACTGTGTTACAGTTGCCTACAGTATTCAGTACAGTAACATACTGTGCAGGTTTGTAGCCTGGCAACAACAGGCTATACCATATAGTCTAGGTCTGTAGTAGACTGTCCCATCTAGGTTTGTATAAGTACCTCTATGATGTTTGCACAACAACTAAATCTATTGATGATGCCTTTCTCAGAACATGTCTCCATTGTTAAGCAAAGCTTGACTGTATGTGCATAGAGAAGTGTCTGGATAGACTTATAAAATAGTTAACAGTTGCTGTACTTACATGTAGATGAACTAGAGGGCAGTAAGGAGTGAGAAGGGAACTTATGCTTACCGATTTTTTTAAAAAGATAAGATTAACTCATATATTAGTAACATATAAAATTCATATACTGTACACTTCACCAATTTAAAGAGTACAGTTCAGTGGCTCAGTATATTCACGAAGTTATGCAGCCATCACCACAGTCTGTTTTAGGACATTTTTATCACCTCAGAAACTTCAGGCCAGGTATAGTGGCTAATGACAGTAATCCCAGCATTTTGAGAGGCCGAGGCGAGAGGATTGTTTAAGGCTGGGAGTTCAAGACCAGCCTGGACAACATGGCGAGACTCCCCCTTCTCCCCGACAAAAATAAAAATAGCCAGATGTTTGTGGTCCTGGCCACTCTTTGAGGCTGAGGTAGGAAGATCACTGGAACCCTGAAGGTCGAGGCTACCGTGAACCATCATCCTGTGATCACAGCACTGCACTCTAGCCTGGGCAACAGAGCAAGACCCTGTCTCCAAAACAGAACAAAACTTCATATTTCATAGCTGCCAACCTCTCTTACCCTCTACCTCCCACAGGTCCTGGCACCTACTAATCCACTTTCTCTCTCTAGGATTTTCCTGTTCTGGACATTTCATATAAATGATATCATAAAATATGTGGTCTTTTGTGACTGGCTTCATAATTTAGCATAATGTCTTCAAGGTTCATCAACATTGAAGCATGTATCAGTACTTCATTCTTTTCTCTCTTTTTTTTTTGAGATGGCGCTGGCGTGCAGTGGCACCAAGATCTGGGCTCACTGAAATCTTGCCACTGCATCCTGGGCTCAAGTGATCCTCCTACTTCAGCCTCCCGAGTAGCTGGGACTACAGGCACATGCTAGCACAGCTGGCTAATTTTTGTATTTTTTATCTTTTTAATTATTATTTTATAGAGATGGGGTTTGCCATGTTGCCCAAATTAGTTCAGAACTCCTGGCCTTGAGTGATCCACCCCCCTGGAATTCCCAAAGTGCTGGTATTATAGGTGTGAGCCACCATGCCTTGCTCAATTTTTGTATTTTTTTATAGAGATGGGGTTTTGCCATATTACGCAGACTGGTCTCGAACACCTGGGTAAAAGCAGTCTGCCCACTACATCCTTTCAATCTGTTGGGATTATAGGCGTGAGCCACTGTGCCCTGGCCACTGATTTCGTTGCTATGGCCAAATAATTTTCCATTGTTGAGATATGCCGCATTCTATTTATTCATCCATCTATTGATGGACATTTGGTTTCAGTGAGCTGAGATGTTCATACCACTGCACACTAGCAGCCTGGGTGACAGAGTGAGACCCTGTCTCAAAAAAGAAAAAGAAGAATGAAGTACTGATAGATGCTTTAAAATACCCAGTCCTACCTTTGGGCTATTTTGAATACATCTATAAACACGTATTTACAAGATTTTACATGGACATATGTTTTTGTTTTCTTTGATATATACCTAGGAGTAAAATTGTTGAGTCAAATGGTAACTCTGTTTAATTGTTTGAGCAACTGCCAGGCTATTTTTCCAAAGAGGCTGTACTATTTTACATTCTCAGCAGTGTATGAGGCTGCTTGTTTACTTTTTATACCTGTATCTTAAAAATTTATTAGGAGCATGCGTTACTATTATAACTAAAAAGAAGTATTACACTGCTTATCAGACTAACAGTAATGACTCAATTTCTTACTTTTGTGCTGTTAGTATAACTACCACTGTGTGGCCCATATTTTGCAAGTCAGGTTCTGTAATGAACCCTGAATATTTCCTAAGGATTGGTCACATCTGCTGTTTGTAGTGTGTGTGTGTGTGTTTGTTTTAAACAATACCTAGACTAGTCTAATGCTCTTTCTAGTTTTAAAAGGAACCTTCAGCACTTGATTCTGATTGGTTGCACAGTTAATTGTGATCTTGGCTTTTTCTTATGGATTTGGAATTCCTATAGCAGTTTTAACTTTTCTCAGATACTTAAAGTAGCACCTCTTATTTGAACTATTTTAACTATTTCTTATCTCCTCTGGACTATAAATTGTTTAATCTCCCTTTGCTACAACATCTAGGCCTCTACCTAGACCTGTGAGTTATACACTAGGATATCTTTCACATACTTAGGCTTTTATCTTTACTGCTTCCATTTTAAATCAAGCCACTAGTCTCTTACTATACTTGTTTCCTGGTTCTCTTCTTTATCCTTTTTCTCTTTTAATCTATTCACCCCACAGCAACCAGGGTTATCTTAAAATCAAATCATGCCATTCTGCTATTAAAAAACCTGTCAGTGGCTCCCTGTTGTATTTAGACTGTATTTTAAACTTACTACTACTCACATGATTTTTCCTTGTGCATTTTTCCCAACTTCAAGTTGTACCACTCTCTTCTGATTCAGTACAATTTAGCTACAGTGGTTTTCTCCTTTATAGTTCTTCAAAATTATCAAGGTCTTTTCTGTCTGAGGAACACATGCAGTTCCCTGTATTAGAAACTGGCCTTGTCCCACGAGTAGTATTTTCTGACCACTTGATCTAAAGTAGGTCTTCTGTACCCTCAAACCTCATTTTCCGTCTCAGCATCCCATTTGCTTCCTTTATCACATGTGGCACAATTTGTAATTGTTACCATCTTTTTCTGTCTTCTGCAATGGTATATAAGTTGTATTAATGCAGAACTAACACAGTGTCATACTGTTGAACACAGTAGATTATTGGTAAAATCTTTTTTTTTTTTTTTTTTAGACAAATTCTCAATCTGTCGCCCAGGCTGGAGTGCAGTGTGCCATTTTGGCTTGCTGTAACTTCCACCTCCTGGGTTCAAGCAATTCTCGTGCCTCCGCCTCCTGAATAGCTAGGGTTATAGGTGAATAGCTAGGATTATAGGTGGCTGCAAACACACCTGGCTAATTTTTGTATTTTTAGTAGAGACGAAGTTTCACCATGTTGGCCAGACTAGTCTCAAACTCCTGACCTCAGATGATCTACCCGCCTTGGCCTTCCAAAGTGCTGGGTTTATAAGCATGAGCTACCATGCCTACCTAGTTACTGGTAAATTTTGACTGACTGAAGTGCTGAACAACATTTGGTATAATTTCTATTTGGTATAGAAATGGAAGGCCTTCTTTCTGGGTGAAGACTATGTTTAAATTGAGACTTTTAATGCTAAGTGGCAAATCTTTGTCTTGGTATTTTATTTCTGTACTCATTAAAAAATTAGAGTAGGCCAGACGTGGTGGCTCACTACTGTTATCCCAGCATTTTGGGAGGCCGAGGCAGGCAGATCACTTGAGGCCAGAAATTTGAGACTATCCTGGCCAACATGGTGAAACCCCGTCTCTACTAAAATACAACAGTTATCTAAGCGTGGTGACTTGTGCCTGTAGTCCCAGCCACTTGGGAGGCAGAGGCAGGAGAATCGCTTGAACTCGGGAGGCGGAGGCGTGAGCTGAAATCACGCCAATGTACTCCAGCCTGGCGACAGAGCAAGACTTCGTCTCAAAAAAAAGGAAAAAAGACTTGACTGGGAAGATAGCTTATATTTATATAATATGACTGCAGATTGAGAGTTTATTTTGTAATTGGAATTTGATTTCTAGTTCAGTGTCACTGCAGATGAGTACATTTTAGTTGGGACATCTGTGATGCTTGTGAGTTTTTCTTTAAATTTCTCTGAAAAAAAAATCTGAAAGACACATCAGTACATATTGATAGGCTTACTGTATAAATAATGGTTTTATGACCGCTAAAACTTTGACTCTTAGTTCATTCAATAACTAGCGGTTTTGAGGTAGAAGAATTGCCATTACGGTTAAAAACAAAAAACTTACGTGAAAATTTCAAATATGTTAAAGAAGAGAAAACAGTTCAATAAATCTCCATTAACTTATCTCACTGGTCTTCAGAAGTTGTCAACTCATGATCCGTCTTGTTTCAGAGGTACTCCTACTCATTCTACCTACTCCTTGGTATATAACTTTATGTATTTTATGGTATAGCTGAAAGATAAATTCTCTTTAAAAACCCATCACACAAAAAACCTATAATCACAGTAACATTGTCAATTATATAGAAATGAGTAACAAGTCCTTAATGTGATCAGCTAGTTAATATGTGGTCAGATTTCCCTAATAGATGTCTCAACTTATACTTGGAATCAGGATCCAAATAAGATCTATATATTGTAGTTGGTTGGCATGATCACTTAAATCTCTTTTAATTCTGTAGGTTTCTCGTCTGTCTCTTTTGTGTTGCTATTTACTTAAAGAATAGAGGTTATTTTCCTATAGTTTTCCACAGACTAGATTATTATTTGCTTCTTATATTTCATTAGCAGTTGTAAAATAGTATTATCAGATTTTGTCTGTTCTTTGTATATTAGGTAGAATTCTTCCCTCGTCAGCTACTTGATTTATACAGTAAGAAAGGCAGGATGAATACTTATTTCCCCTTACTGGCTAGTTTTCAAAAATTAAAAGTTTCTTAACATCTTCTAGTGGTGACCTGTGGAGGAAGGGGGGTCGTTTGTGTGTGTGTGTGTGTGTCTGTTGTGAGAATGTTTCTTTATGAACTCATATTTAAACATACTGAAACTCAATCCATTGCATTTAACCATTTTTGCTCAAATTGTTTCATTTTTGCCCAGTGAGTCTCTTCACATTGACTCCCAATTATTTTTGATTTACCCTCAGTAGTCTTTTATGTGTTTCTTACTTTCCACTTTAGTATGATGTTTCAGAATCAAATTGTATGTTTTCTATTCTAGACCTGGAATTGGCTGTATTTTTTTTTCAGGTGCCCCATCTCCTTTTGAAGTGGGAATTAACCTTTAGAGAACATAGTGTAGGGGTTTAGAATGTTCATTGCTGCTGGGTTGATACTGTGACTTTTTTGTAGTGTTTATTTTTATTTTATGAAAAGTTTCATTATATTTATACTCTTGACCTCTGGTGTGTGTATGTGTGTGTGTGTACACGCACGTGGTGTTTTTTAGAGACAAGGTCTTGCTCTGTCACTTAGGCTGGAGTGCAGTAGCGTAATCATAGCTCACTGCAGCCTTGAACTCCTGGGTTCAAGGGATCCTCTTATATCAGCTTCCCAAGTAGCTAGGGCTACGGGTGTGCACAGCCACCTATTTTTTTTTTTTTTTAAGTAGAGACAGAGTCTTGCTATGTTGGCCAGGCTGGCCTTGAACTCTTGAGCTCAAGTGATCTTCCTGTCCTGCCCTCCCAGAGTGCTAGGATTATAAGAGTGGGCCACTGCACATGGCCTCTGTATTTTTTTTTTTTAAGCTATAAGTCACATCACATAAAATCCACCCTTTTAAAGTATACAATTCAGTCATTTTTAGTATAGTTGTAATGTTATAGAACCATTACTATTACCTAATTCCAAACATTTCATCACCCTGCAAAGATACCTTGTAGACATTAGCAGTGACTCCCTGTTCTTCCCTCACCCTAGCTCCTGGCATCCACTAATCTACTTTCTGTCTGTGGGTTTACCTTTTCTGGACATTTCACACAAATGGAATTGGACAATATATGGCCTTTTGTGCCTCAGGTTTTTCCACTACTAGTATAATGTTTTCATCCATGTTGTATCATGTATCAGTATTTTATTCCATTTTATTGCTTGATAACTCCATTGTAGTGTGTATGTGTGTGTGTGTGCGTGCGCGCGTGCGCGCATGCTTTTTGTTCATTCACATTTGGTTGTTCATTGATGCACATTTGGGTTGTTTGCAGTTTTGGCTATCATGAATAATGTTGTTATGAACATCCATGTACAAGTTTTTATGTGGACACATATTTTCAATTCTCTTAGGTATATATCCAGAAGTGGAACTAATAGGACATATGCTTTCCTCAGAGGTTGTATACTTTATATCCCTGCCAGCAATATTATGGGGTTTCACCTTAACATTCCACCTACATTTGACATTTAGTATCTTCCTCACTGGAGTTATATTTTGTTTAATAGTTTTGTAAAATATGTCAAATTCACTTCCATTTAAATTGTTTAAGATACAGCAGTTTGAATGTATCTATGATGCTATCATTAGAAATTTTATCCTAAAACACAAATACCTTTTGCATAACACGACAGTTTTTAAAAAGTAATTCAGTATGTTTCTTCTTTGGAAAGGGTTTTTTAAATAACAGTATCCAGTTGTTTTAATAAGTTCCTGCCCTCAAGAATAATTTCTTTGCCTTTGCCCCCTCCTTTTTAATTAATTCCAGCAAGTGCCTTTTTGCACATCTTTACCTTCCTATCTAAAAATAGCACTTCTGTTACCCTGCCCCTCACCAAACCCTGCTCTATTTTCTTTGCAGCAGTTGCCTACTGCCTAACATTAGTTATCTTTTTGTTTGTTTCTAATGAGGAAGACCAACAATCAAATTCCATGAATTTTTGTTCACAATTGTCTCCCCAAAGTCTACAATAGTGCCTGGAGTATAGTAAATATTGAATAAATATTTATTTAAAGCAATGAATAAATGAGATAATTTTACATTAGTTTCAGTTCTTGAGCTAGGCCGAATCACAAGAGTTTGGTTTGGTTGGAAGAGTGGTAAGAATGATGACTACAGCTTGGTTTGTTACTGAACCATAAGGTTCTTCCTCATCCTTCCAGCCCCTATAAAATGGCCTATCCAAAAACCCTGTCCTTAGTCATCTTAGCTTCTCTGTTTATACTTGCTCCTGCATTTGGCTTTAATGCCATTCACACACTGATGTCTCCCACATTTATATTTATATCTCTAGGCTCCATCTTCCCAATCTCCAGTCTGGTTTAACTAGCAATTTACTTGGCATCTTTGTTTGGATATCTGATAGGTTCTTAAACATAATGTGTCTAAAATGGAAACTTGAATTTCTTGTTCCTCCTCCGTGCAGCTGTCTCTGCATGGCACAAGAACAATCAATTTTTCTTACAGTACCCCTCATCAATAAATAGAAAATTCTTGCTTCCAGTTGCTGAAACAAAAAGCTTGACTTCTCCTTTTCTCTCCTATTTAATTCATCAGCTCAAATCCTATGGGCAGTATTTTCAAAGTATATCCAGGATCAGTAACATTCTACCACTTTCATCTCTACTACCTTTTCAATGCGATATTGTCTCTTGCTGGCATTATTGATGCCTTCTAATTGATCTTCCTTTGCTCCTTACCCCCCCAATAGCCTTGACTCTTCCCTACCCAACAGCCAGAATGATTTTTTTTTTTTAAATGGAGTCTCACACTGTCATCTGGGCGGGAGTGCAATGGCGCAATCTAGGCTCACTGAAACCTCCGCCTTGTGGGTTCACGTGATTCTTCTGCCTCAGTCTTCCAAGTAGCTGGGGTTACAGGCACACACCACTACGCTTGGCTAATTTTTTGTATTTTTAGTAGAGACGGGGTTTCACTAAGTTGGCCAGGCTGGTCTTGAATTCCTAACCTCGTGATCCACCTGCCTTGGCCTCCAAAAGTGCAGAGATTACAGGCATGAGCCACCATGCCCAACCCAGAATGAATGATTCTTTAAGTCATCTCCTTCCACTCCTCTGCTCAAAACACCTCAACATGATCTAGGCCTTGCTGCTGCTTTGATGTTCTCTGTTCCCTTGCTTACGTTGCCCTTAAAAGAATTTTATGCTGCACATTGAAACCCAGGCTCCCTAAAATATCCTCTAGCACACAGAAATGTTGGTTTTGCATGATACTACTCAAAGAGCGACTTACTCTTTGTATAAGCCCATCTTTGGGTTTCTAGTTGGATTTTCTTCTCTCCTTTTTTGTTCTTATAAAACCAAGTAAAGGTATTAGTACAGATTATAAGTTTTTAGAAGAGCATTTAATATTTGGGTAATAAGGCATATTTTTCATTTTTGTTCATAAGTCAGTTTGGTGTCCTCAGATGGGGAATCCATTTTGAATTTGGAGATAACCACAAAAACATCCTAAAATACTAAAAGAATAATGCTTTTGCATTTGCAGGTTGACTATTTTTTTGAGACAGGGTCTCACTCTTGTCCAGGCTGGAGTGCGGTGATATAATCACAGAACCCTGCAGCCTGGACCTTCCAGGCTCAATCGATCCTCCCATTTCAGCCTCCTCAGTAGCTGAGACTATAGGCATGTGCTGCCATGCCCGACTATTCCCCACTCCCTCTTTTTTTTTTTTTGGTAGAGACAGGGTTTCGCTCTGTTGCTCAGGTTGTTCTCGAACTCCTGAGCTCAGGCCATCTGCCTCAGCCTCCCAAAGTGCTGGGATTATAAGCATAAGCCATCTTGCCTGGCCTGCAGGTTGATTTTTTAATTGTTGCTTTATTCATCCAAGTTTTATATTTTTTGTTTTACTGTGAACATTAGGAATGTTAGCCTTTGATACTGTTTTGGCAGAAACAGGTTAAGACTAACAGGATTTTTACGAAGAAATTGTCAAATTAGGATTTGACTAGTGGGAATCAGCTGGGTGATATTCAACTTTTTCTTGCTGACTCTGATCAGCTTCTTAGGCCTGTGCATATACAATACCTTTGTTAGGGTATGGCTGATTAGGGGAAAAACTATTGCCAATTTTGCCTCCCCCCTCCTTTTTTTTTTTTTTTTTTAAAGACCTCACCATAAGGGAAAGAAGAGAGCCTTGTTGGACACTGAAGAAGGGACGGGGATTTCTCCTCCTAATCTGGGCCTCCTGTCATGGTAAGTACAAGGAAATAAGAGTTAAAAAAAAAACAAACAAAAAACCCTCTGTCCTGGCAACTAGGTGAACACTAATAAATTCATACTTAACCATTTTTGTTTTTGCAAGAAATCATTTCTTTTTCTTTCCCAGATATTGTCTTTCTTTTATTGTTTACTTAGTAGTAATAATTACAGAGTACTCCAATATACAGAGCAGTTTCATTTCTATTAACTTTAATCCTGTGAGCTAGATATTGTCTCTTATTTTTCAATCAGCAAGTAAATGGAATCAAGACTAAAACATAAGTTCTTGGACTCCAGGTTTTTAATTTCTTTTCTAGGAAGTAGCATGTAGTGAAAACTGTGTGCGTGTGTGTGTGTGTGTGTGCGTGTGTGTGTGTGTGTGTGTGTGTGTGTAGGCAAATTGTAAGATGGTCATCTGCACATTTAAAATTTTAACAACATTGACAGAAATATATTGTGTACAACATAATGTTTTGAAATATATATACCTTGTGGAATGGCTGAATCAAGCTAATTAACATATGCATTACTTCACATAGCATATATGCTTTATGAATTTATCTTTCTGGATAGAAGCAATTCCCTACCTTCCCTGTTCTGTCTCTTTAAGACAGAATTTTGATCCCATAGTAGGTGGAGCAGCCCTGTGCAGCCCTGCACAGCCCTGCACACCCCCTCCTGTATCTTTAACCAGAAAAAGAATTTAATGGACAGTTTAATGATTTATGGGCCATTTCCGGCCCAGCTCAAGCAGAGAAGGAGCAACAAGCCAGCCATGTTTTCATCAATCCTGAGGAAATGTAAACAGTGCCTCAAGCTTAAAAAAAAATGGCCCTCTGTAATATTGTCCTTCTTCTACCTTGTGATGTTTCCTAGATTTAAACTGTGTTTTATGCTGATGCACAGAGAAGGAATTGAAAAGGCTGTGTTAATTTCAAGCTTCATTAGGGCCATGTATGGACAATGCTTTTCAAAATTAAAAAGTAAAACAAAACAAACTAATTGTGCAGAAATGTCATATTAAAGAGAAAGGTAACTCATTTATCTTAAAGGCATGCCAGTTTTTTCTTTGTGGGCATTACAACTTTATGATTTATACCTAAACATTGATGAACTTTTGCTGTTATTTTCTTGATTATATTTTATTTTATTGGTTTCCCCACAGAGTTTTTAATGAATTGAAAAAGTACTTGTCTAGTATTTTAGCCAGTGCTAATGAATAACAAATGAGGCTTATGAAAGCAGCTCTATTCTGTATTGAGGGTTTGTCCTTCATTGTGTACCACATAGCTAGTAGCAGTGTGGTCCTCTTCCTGGTCCTGCTGGGCTCTCCGTAGTGCCTAGCGGAAAGTCTCCCTGGTGTTCTCCGTGGTCTGGTGCTGTAGACAACGTTGAGGAGTTGCTTCTGTGTGTACTAGTTGGGGAGTAGCATGGCCATGTATGTATCTTTTGTTTTTGTGTAATTTCTCATAAAGTAGTTATTATAACAAGTTTTTACAAATTCTCATTTATAATTCTACCACCAGCACCCATGGTTGTATTCCTTTTTCTTTTGATACAGTGTCTTACTCTGTCACCCCGGTTGGAGTGCAGTGATGCAATCCGGGCTTACTGCAACCTCCGCTTACTGGGTTCAAGTGATTCTTGTGCCTCAGCCTCCCGAGTAGCTGGAGTTACAGGTGCTTGCCACCATGCCTGGCTAATTTTTGTATGTTCAGTAGAGACGGGGTTTTGCCATGTTGGCCAGGCTGGTCTTGAACTCCTTGCTCTCAAAGTGCTGAGATTACAGGCGTGAGCCAACATGTCCATCTGGTTATGTTCCTTTCTAACTAGTTAATGTCTCATATATATGTTTTATATAGTTAGAATGATAAAATAAGTTTCTATTTTGCTTATTTCACTAAATGAATTAAACATTCTCCCATGTTAATTCCTTGGATTCCTAATGATCATTTACTAGCTATATAACATGTTACAAGTTGTTGAACCATTGATTTTAATTACATACTGTATTGAAGCACTTAGAGTATGTCCTTAATCCTTAGTTTTTATATAGACAATTCAGGAACATTGAACATTGTTTTTGTTTTTAATGTAAACCTCTGTACTAATTTGAGGGTAACATTTTGCCTTGTTTTTTTTTTTATACTCTTAAAGGTTCTTAAATGAGATTGGAGTCTTTGAGAGGTTAAGCATTAGCAAAATATATTTTCATGTTTTATTGTGGAAAATCTCAAGCCTATGCAGAGAGAAGAGTACAGTGTACTCATATACACATCATTCAGCTGCAGTAATCATAAATTCATCACTATTCTTGTTTCATTTGACTTCTTTGCCCCCACCCCTTTGGCAACAATCCCAAGCATTTTATTAAGGGAAATGTATTATTTATCTTTTAATACCAATCTTAAGAATATGACTGGAAATGACACCAGGACTGGTAATTATTTTCACTTCTGTGCTTTGCAAATACAAACACTAGATGTGAATTCAGTTAATAGGATTAATTGGCTGGTCATCAGTTTCTCCTTTGCATGTACTCTATTATTATTTTTGAAATGGAGTTTCACTCGTCGCCCAGGCTGGAAAGCAATGGCATGATCTCGCTCACTGCAAACTCCACCTCCTGGGTTCAAGCAGTTCTCCTGCCTTAGCCTCCCAAGTAGCTGAGATTACAGGTGCACGCCATCATCCCCAGCTAATTTTTGTATTTTAGTAGAGACGGGGTTTCTCCATGCTGGTCAAGGCTGGTTTTGAACTCCTGACTTCAGGTGACCCACCCGCCTCAGCTTCCCAAAGTGCTGGGATTACAGGTGTGAGCCACCCTAACCAGCCTTTCCCATGTACTTTAAATATTCATCTCTATTGTTAACTTCTGCTTTGAGATGTGTACTTTTCCTCTCTTAACTGCAGAGTTTAGCCAATAGCAGAAACTAGCCTGGAACTACTGTGACTGGCCCTTTTTCAGTATTTCATAGATGACCCATCTGACTTTATGGAGGTGGGTGGAGACTATGAAGTGCCACATGCTACAATGCCTGGTGTTCCTCAGCAATACTGGTAAATTGATGACATGGAATACAGATCTCTTACTAAAGTTACTGCTTTTATAGCCTAAGAGAAATTTGTTTCCAAAACTCCTACCAGACCATTTCCCAGTTTGTCTCCTTCCAACTTCTTACCTTATTAACCATCTCCAGTTTGGCCTCCTTCACCTATGAAACTCAGAGAAACTGTAATAAATTCAGGCTAATTCAACTGTCAAATTCAACTGTTCAGCCACATGGGATCACTGGTCCTCTAGATTCAGTCAGTCCTAATGTGAAGTCCTTGGGGATTAAATGTATTTTTGTGTAAAAGGGGAGAAAAGTTCTGAAGCTTTACAGGTAATGTGAACTGAGAGAGTAGCTTTTAAAAAGAGCATTTGATTGATTGTGGAAAAATAAGCACTTTATGTTCTTGCCTTGCTGGCCCAATTCTCAGTTGTTTTATGTTGAAAATCATCCCATTTTTAGTTTTCAGTAGCTACTTTGGTGATATATATTGGTCTGGATTAGCACCCTGGTGAGTGTGCCAGCAAGAGTGAATAGGTAAATGGCTTCTTTTTGTTCTTTAAAAGCCTGCTACATTATTTCAATTCTGTGCTAAAAGTCAACAGAAAACTAGGTCAAGGAATCACTTAATAGGTACCTCCGTAAAATAACCTTACAGAGAATAAAAGTTTAGTCTGTACACATTTATGTGAGGTAAAAATCTAGTTAATGTGATGGTGAGCAGATATGTTAAAAGTATACTTTTATGTAAGATTTTGCTCCCCTCCATGTTTATGTAGCATTTACTTATTATCCCATATTGTTTATGAGAAACATCTCCCTAAATTCAATATTCTTCACACCTTTCATTCTGTCTCTCTTTTTGGAGACAGGATCTCACTCTGTCACCCAGGCTGGAGTGCGGTGGTATAATCATGGCTCACCTTTCGTAGATTATTCTTTCATAGATTATTAGCACTAGGAGAATAGTTTTAGGGAAAGCCTGACTTTTGGAGTGAAGCAGCTTTAATTGGTATTTAGTATTAGAGTATGGTAGAGAAGCAGCTCTGAAACTCTTTGGTCTCCAGACCTCTTTTTACATTCTTAAATTACTGAGATACTTCTAAGAGGGTTTGTTTTTGTGGGTTATGTCTATTTATACCGTATTAGAAATTAAAACTGAAAAATATTTAAAATGCTTATAAATTCATTTAAAAGTAAAAATAAACCAATTATATGGTAGCATAAATAACATTTTTTGATGAAAAATAACTATTTTTTCCTCATCCAAAGATAATTAGTATAAAGAATAGCATTAACATTTTTGCAAATCTCTTTAATACTTGGCTTAATATATGACAGCTGGATTCTCATATCTACTTCTGCATACAGTCTGTTACAATATTTTCTTTGAAATATATGAAGAAAATGCAGCCTCAGGCAGATATGTAGTTAGAAAAGTAATTACAAAAAGGAAGAGTATTTTAAGTTTTCCCAGATAATTTATTTTTCTTTAATACTACACCAAAACTTGATAAGTGGTGTGTGTTTTGTTGTTGTTGTTTGTTTTTGAGACAGGGTCTTGCTCTGTTGCCCAGGCTGGAGTGTAGTGGTGCAATCACAGCTCACTGTAGCCTCTGCCTCCTCAGGTGCAGGTGATCCTCCCACCTCAGCCTCTTCACTATCTGGGACTACAGATGCGTGCCACTGTGCCCAGCTAATTGCTTTATTTTTTGTAGAGACAGGGTTTCACCATGTTGCCCAGGCTGGTCTTAAACTCATGGGCTCAAGCAGTCTGCCCACTGTAGCCCCCCCAAAGTGCTGAGATTACAGGCACTGTAGCTCCCCCAAGTGCTATGATTACAGGCATGAGTCACCATGCCTGCCCAGTGGTGGTTCTTTAAAGGTTAGTTGCAATGTAGAATCTGAAATTCTATCCGTGAACTTTTTGTATTATATTACATTAAAACCATTGATCTTTCACTTTAAATGAATCTTTATCCACGTATGATTTTGTAACATCATGCATTGGTCATTAGGAAAATAATGGGTTCATTGAATAAGGCAGATCTTTAAAAATTGACATATTTTATTACAGTTTTTTTTAAAAGTCACACTTGGTAATGTCTCCACTTTAATGATAAAAGTCTTAAGTATTGAGAAGCTATAAAGTTCATGGTGGGAGTTGGCAGGTTTTCCAAAACCTAATTTTTTGTTTGTTTTTTCCAAAATCTAATTTTTGCACAAAAGCTTTATTATTGGCATCTAATACTATCTTTTGTTGTTATTGTTTGTGTTGTTCCTAATACTGTCTTTTGGGAAAAAGATCTGCCAGATGCCCAAGTCTGCATTATCATATTTTTTTCTATCAGTTGTTCTTCCAGTTAAGAATGCTGTTTAGTGAAAAAAAATGGCTAGTTCATCTAATTGAAACATTTGTACAAGTCTTTTACTTTATGACACCATAATACTGCACAATGCACCAGAGGTGTTTTATTTCCTCTGTAAAACAGACTTCTACTTAAGGGTCAGGATTTAATAAATAGAATTTATAATATCTCTTTGCCTTATCAAGGTCATTCTTATGAAATTGGTACCACAGCCTCGATTGTGCTAACATAACAGCAGTTTTACTTACCAGTTATTTTTTGCACTGTTAGTATAGGTGGCAATACAGTGAAAAAAGGCAAATAATATGTTGATATTATTGGGAAGGTTTTTACCTCACAGGACCCCTGTAAGCATCTCAGATTCTGTGGACTTCATTTTGAGAAGAATACTAGTAGAGTATTACCATTTTATGATTATGATTGCTGTTAGTAAAACCTTAAATGTTGTTTATAGATAAGAAGAAAAGCTCTTTTGGGGGGAGGATTTACAAAATTATTGGAATTGTGTTAAGTAGTGTATACAGAAGCGACCAGTAACCACTGGTTATAATTCTTAATGCTGTCAGCTGAACATGATGTAGCTTTTGCTCTTTTAAAAATTGCTTTGTAGGGTCGGGCTTGATGACTCACGTCTGTAATTCCAGCACTTTGGGAGGCTAAGGTGGAAGGATCACTTGAGTCTAGGAGTTTGAGACCAACCTGGGTAACATAATGAGACCTCGTCTGTACTAAAAATAAAAAAAATTAGCCTGGCATGGTGGTATGCGCCTGTAGTCTCAGTTACCTGGGAGGCTAAGGCCGGAGGATCACTTGAGCCCAGGAGTTGGAGGTTACAGTTAGCTGTGATTGTGCCGCTGCACTCCAATCGGGGTGACAGAGCAAAACCCTGATTTGAAAAAAAGTTGCAGTATAAACAGATTCTATTATAGTTTAGTTAGGCTTTCTAATAGATGACATTTCTCTCATGTATTCCTATACCATAAAAATTTATAATGTAAAATATTATTTTTAATACAAATTATAATTCAATTCACATGCCCTCTTGATGAGACTTTATTGCTTCGCCTTGTGAAGTTGTCTTAACAGAAATCTATTTTGTAATATAAGGTGGAATAAATGAAAGATAGTCTTTCATATATTTTCAACTTCAGAAATTGAGTTCTTAAGCGTACTTTTTCTTAGAAATTGTTTTCAAGCTTTCTACTATGAAAATTTCACATATAACCAGAGTAGACACAATGATATAGATAATAAACTCGCAGTTTCATAAATTATTAATTGATAGTCCTATTTCACTTATGTCCCACTTCCTCCTTACTCCCGCCCCAGTTATTTTGAAGCAAATTTCAAATGTCACCTTTCATTTTTAAATATTTCAGTATGTATCTCTCAAAGAATTTAAGATCATAACTTAAAGAGAGAAAAACATTATATCTTGGTTTCTCTTAAAAGTAATGTAGGGCTGGGCACAGTGGCTCATATTTGTTATCTCAGCATTTTGGGAAGCTGAAGTAGCTGGATCACCTGAGTTCAGGAGTTGGAGACCAGCCTGGACAACATGGCAAAACTCTGTCTCTACAAAAATACTAGCCAGGCATTGTGGCATGCACCTGTAGTCCCAGCTACTCAGGAGGCTGAGGCAGGAGAACTGATTGAACTGGGGAGGCTGAGATTGCAATGAGCCGAGATTGTACCACTGCCTGGGTGACAGAGTGAGACTCTGTCTCAAAAAAAAAAAAAAGAAAAAAAAAAGTATTAACTTGTTAGTGCCTAATAGAAATATTCTAACCTCTTTTCCTTTTTTTTTTTTGCATCAATGTCTTTCAGACTAGATGTACATGATGTATTGGATAAAACACTTTTTAAGACGAATATTGTTTACTTGAGCTTTTCTGCCTGTTCACCTTGATCTTGTACTTTGTGATTATGCTAGTAGACATGACAGAAAAAACACATATGGATGACTGGAAGCTTTGAAATTATTTTAAGGTTTTGGACTTTTCCAGGATGAAGAGACTCGGCACAGCCTTGAGTGCATCCAGGCAAATCAAATCTTTCCTAGGAAGCAGCTGATCCGAGAGGATGAGAATCTTCAGGTAATTACAGACCACTTTTAAATGTAACATATTTATTTAGCGTTAACTGTATAGCAGAGTTAATGGATTGAAGTGTAATGTGTACTCTGTGTGTGTGTGTGTGTGTGTGTGTGTGTGTGTGTGTGTTTGTATAATTTTTTTTTTTTTGAGACAGTCTTGCTCTGTCGCAAGACTGGAGTGCAGTGGCATGATCTCCGCTCACTGCAACCTCTGCCTCCCAGGTTCAAGCAATTCTCCTGCCTCAGTCTCCTGAGTAGCTGGGACTATAGGCATGCGCCACCACATCCAGCTAATTTTTGTGGTGTTAGTAGATACTGGCTTTCACCATATTGGCCAGGATGGTCTTGATCTCTTGACCTTATGATCCACACACCTTGGCCTCCCAAAGTGCTGGGATTACAGCTGTGAGCCACAGTGCACAGCCTATTTTTTTTCTTAAACCATACATGTAGTAGAAATGCAAGCTGAAAAACTTCTCATTTTAGCAAGACTTATTTCCTGAGAACCCACTATTTAAGATGATCGTCTCTGTATCATTCCTTTAGTAGTTCAGAATTTGAATAACTAGATACATTTGAATTAGGTGGGTATAAACCCATCCTCTTTAGTTTCCTTACCTACTTATGTTCTGTGTTTTCAACTTCAGTGGCAGAGGATTTACCATCCATTTAGCCAAATAATATTTGAAGGCTTTTTTTTTAAAAACTGCTTTAGAAATCTGAAGGGTTTCTTCCATTTCAAAGGTTCCTTTCCTTGAACTTCATGGAGAGAGCACAGAGTTTGTGGGCCGAGCCGAGGATGCCATCATTGCCCTTTCCAATTACAGACTTCACATCAAGTTCAAGGAGTCTCTTGTTAATGTAAGTGATTACCAGCTGTTCTCCTTCTAAGATAGATGGAGAAAGGAAGTAGCAAAATGTAATGTTCTCAAAGAAAGGAGAGGCATACATAATTGGGAGTAAAAGCATTGTATGCTTTGCTTTTCTCACTTAATTTAGCATTCAGGGAACACTAGGTTAGCAAGCAACTCTTGCTTGATTTAAAATGTTGCGTGTAGTTGTCAGTTGAGGTGTCCATTGTTTAGTTAACAGTGAATGATGTGTACTAGGTAATGCTGTATCATTAAGCTTTATAAAGGTATAAAGGCTGAATAGGCTTTTATTCCTCAATCTTTAGTAGTTACCAACAGCCTCAGTTGAGATAATTCCCTGGGCCTTAAGGTTAAATGATGAGATGTACTTTGAGCTCACTGTAGACTCTCATTTCAGCATGAAGTTACTCTAATGACTTCTTGGTGGTATAAGTATAGATGTTAAGTATAATGTTTATTTGCATAATGGACTATGTATTACTGAAATAAAGGAAGGCTCTTGATTCTCAAGAGTACATTTACCCTTTTCAGTTATGAATGTCCTCTCAGTGAACTGTTTCTTCCAGTCCTCTGCTATCTTTAATCTTAAAGGAAACCAACAAAGGCCTGAAAATTTATGTACTTAACACCAAATGCCTTTTTCCTTCTATATTTGCCAGTGTGGTGGGTTTCTACACTTCACTTATAGCACAGAAAAATGTATTATGACATGTTAAAACAGCTCAGGACTATAATTTCATGCCGATTGTATTTTGGATTCATTTTGGGATTCTTTGAAATCTATTGAGTTCATTCGTTTTACTCAGCAGTTCAAAAAGAAAAAAGACTCACTGGCTGTCTTTTTTTTTTTTTGGTAGTTGACATTTATTACTTGTTATTATCATTCTGGCTTTGTATTTAAGCATTTATGTCCAGGAGCAGTTTTGGCCTGAATCCCTTCTGGCTTCTAGATTTGGGCCGTGATTATAGCAGTTACATCAGTTTTCTGTCTTATCAGCTAAAAATACACACCAGATTCATTAAGGAAAGGGGCAATGCTGTTCTTTCATACTATGTAGCACTTTGTTCAGAAGGGTCCACTTGGATTTGAGTAGTCGTGATAGGGAGGGGAAAGGGGGGAAACACCTATAAAATCCCAGCAGCCAAAAACTCCCCACCAGCTACTGCGTAAGTAATTATAGTAATGTTTAGTAGAAGGGCCCAGTTTAACTTTGTGTTCTTTCAGTGTTTGAATGCCTTGAATAAATTAAATTACGGGCCAGGCACGGTGGTTTACGCCTGTAATCCCAGCACTTTGGGAGGCCAAGGCGGGTGGATCACAAGGTCAGAAGTATGAGACCAGCCTGGCCAATATGGTGAAACCCCGTCTCTACTAAAAATACAAAAATTAACTGGGTGTGGTGGTGCGCACCTGCAGTCCCAGCTACTCAGGAGGCTGAGGCAGGAGAATCGTTTGAACCTGGGAGGTGGAGGTTACAGTGAGTCAAACTTCGCACCACTGCACTCCAGCCTCAGAGACAGAGTGAGACTCCGATATAGTTTGATATCATTGCATTTTCTTATATCATCCTGTATTGATCAGTTTATTGGTTAATAGCCAGGTATTTCAGAGACTATTTTTAGATCTATTTGGGAATAAGGTCTACTGGAAAGAAAGCATGAAACTGATCATATCATTTATCAGCTTAAAGCCCGTCAGTGTTTCTTCACTACCTCTCTGATGAAGATCACATTATTTAGCACGGCTTGAGGCTATTTGGTTCCTACCACGTTGTCAACTTCCCTCCTTTCCCCATTCTCATGTGCTTTTTTTTTTTTTTTTTAAACTTGTAAAAGCAGCCTCCTTGTACTATTCAGCCATACTTCACACCTCTGTGTTCTCTTTTCTTTTCCGCCCAGGAATTTCTCTTCATTTATCAAAATTTAGTTCAGGTGATAACTTCTGTGAAGCCTCTTAGTCCCAAATCTCTCTGACAGTTATACTCTTTCTCGCGTCTTCTATATCTGGAACATTCTTTTACAACATATACCAAATAGGTTGTAATTTTTGTATGTTCAGGATCCAGCATGTCACCTGGTGCCACTATATTCAGTAAATACTAAATGAATTTAAATTAATGTGCGTTTGAAGTGGGCATTAGACCCTTTCCCCTCCTTTGGGTTTAAAGCTCATTTTGAAACAGTACATTTCTATGAATAGGCTGTGTCTGAATTGTTTCTAAGGGTAACTGTGTGAGTAGGTTGTTGACTGGAATTGTTGATTCCCCCCCACTGTGATTGAGATATAATACTTAAGGAAACTTGCCACTGTTCTTTCTTTTGTTCCATTTTCTTAACCTGAAAGTGTTTTCTCTGTTAGCATTATAACCCTCTTAAGGCGTAGAGCCTACATGTTACTTAAAAAGTTCAGGGTAGGCCGGGCATAGTGGCACATGCCTGTAATCCCAGCACTTTGGAAGGCTGAGGCAGGCGGATCACCCGAGGTTGGGAGTTCGAGCCCAGCCCGGCCAAAATGGTGAAACCCCGTCTTTACTAAAATACAAAAATTAGCTGGGCATGGTGGCACATGCCTGTAACTGCAGCTACTTGGGAAGCTGAGGCAGGAGAATTGCTTGAACCCAGGAGGCAGAGGTTGCAGTGAGCTGAGATCATGCCATTGCACTCCAGCCTGGACAACAGAGGGAGACTCTCTCAAAAAAAAAAAAAAAAAAAGCTCAAGGTAATGGCTTTGTATAGAAAAATGATTGCAGTGACTTTAAAAATTTCAGACTGAGAGAGACTAGAACTCCTCCATAAAAATAATTTCATCACAGTTAGTGCTAAGATTCCTGAAACCTGAAACCTGGGGTTACTTCGGAAATAAGGATTTCTCCTGCATCAGGTCCTGGATGGGGATCAGATAGTTGGTAGTGGTATTGTCCCCACCTCAGCAGATAAGTATTTCAATAAAATATGTGTATTTCAATAAAATATGTTAGATCAGGAGGCCCCCTGTAAGGGTTATTTTATCTATATCAAACACATTTAAACCATCAAAGCCCAAATGTACCAGTTTATGTTGTGGCATGCTCCCAGTTTGCATCATTTTATTTACTTAAGTCAAAATACTTAGCACTTTAGAAAATGACTTACCATTAAGTTTTAGTTAGCTACCTGATATCATATATTCCCTTTTAATTTCATAGCACATTGAATAAAATGTGTCTGTAGATTTCGATACCATAAACATCATTACTTTAATTCACATATTCAATGAATATCGAGTTCCAGTTCCTATGGTAAAGAATCTCTGTAGTAGAGTTCATGTGTAGCATTAAGGTATGAATTTCTCCTATTCTGTGCTTTTCCCAAATAATTATTATATATTTATAGACATAGTTCCTTGAAGCTTAGATAATTTATAAACAGTGTTCAAGTAAAATTCATGAAAGTTTAAAAGTTTTTTTTTGTGTGTGTGTGTAATTTAATAGACTGCTTCTCAATCTGCTGCTTCTGAAATCCCAGTAAGTAGCATGAGAATTCTAGGTGGTTGCTGCACCTGTGCTTGGAGCAAATTGGTTTTGAGTGTTACACGCTCACCTTGCGTATCAGCAAAATGTTTCCCTCTGCATGAGTCTTTTTCCTCTTATTGGACAAAATTCTAGTTGTATGCTACTATGAGAATAATTTATAGGGTAAGGAAAAAGCCCTACAGTTTGTACATAAGCAGATGGAATTGTGACCTTCAAAAAAATGTAGATCAAGTTTCTATTAGAAATAATTTGTAAAATCAACAGTAGTTTTTTTTTTTTTTTTGGGGAGTTGGAGTTTCACGCTGTCTCCCAGGCTGAGTTCAGTAGCACAGTCTCGGCTCACTGCAGCCTTAGCCTCCTTGGCTCAAGTTATCCTCCCACCTCAGCATCTCAAAGTGTTGGGACTACAGGTGTTAGCCACCATGCCCTGCTACAAAAGAGGTTATTGTTAACACTTAATGCACTTTGGTCTAGCATTCATGTAACAGTGGGAGCCTCTGAAACCAGTGTTGGAGGCTTGTAAGTTGTCAAAGGTGAGTAATAGAGTTTGGATCTTAAACCAATGACGGTCTTCTTCTGGTGCTTAGTGGGTTTTCTGTTGTTCTTTTTTTGAGACATAGTCTTACGCTGTCGCACAGGCTGGAGTGCAGTGACACCATCATAGCCTCACCGTCCTGCGTTCAGGTGATCCTCCCACCTCAGGCTTCTGAATAGCTGGGACTACAGACACGTGCAACCATATTGAGTTAATTTAATTTAATTTTTTGTAGAAATGGTGTCTGTGTTGCCCAGGCGGCTTTCAAACTCTTGGGCTCAAGCAGTCCACCCACCTTGGCCTCCCAAAGTGCTGAGATTATAGATGTGAGCCACTACGCACAATTTCTTTCTTTGCTTCTTTCTTTCTTTCCTTTCTTTCTTTTTAATAGAGACAGGATTTTGCTATTTTGCCCAGGCTGATCTTGAACTCCTGGGCTCAAGCAGTCCTTCCGCCTTAGCCTCCCAAAGTGCTAGGATAATAGGTGTGAGCCATTGTTCCCGGCCTTGATTAGTTTTTGAATGAAAAAATTCTGTGCCCAGATATTCCACTTTATTACAGATTGTAAATAATTTAGACTCATTTCTTTCTTTATTTTTACTGTTACTGCCATTTTAACTTCAGGTGTACAAGCACAAGATTAGTACTTTCCATTCAGGCTATAAAAAGGGCATTTGTTTTTAAAAAGGTAGAAATTATCCCATTCTAAATTCTCGTGCTTAAGAATAATGCACATTTATGCACACACACCCAGAATGAATTGAGGAGGTAAATATAGTAGGATATGATGACATCGGATCCCTCTGGAATGTGACAGTATTATGGGACATACCTGTGCATGTGTGTTAAATTTTTTAACTGCTGCTCTTCTGCTTTTTTTGGATTGATGCTCTTAAGGGTGTTGGTGTCTGTGATGTAACTTTTGGCTTTTGAGGAATTGGTTATAGCACTGAATGTATTTGATGCATTGTTTGAGCATGAGTTTGGTGAAATTTATATTAAGAAAAGCATTGTAAAGTGAGATTGAGTTACCTGGCAGGTGAAGATAGAGAAGAGCAAAAAGAAAATGAGTTGCTACAAGACATTGAATCAGTAGGTTTGAGAGGATTTGAAAGTGAGTTTAGATTTCTTGCTACTCTTTTAGATTTCTTGCTACTCTTTATAAATGGAATTGCCTCTGAGGAATTTTGATTTAAACTCTGTTTTCATCTTGAAGATCCCTGGTGGAGAAGCTACTTATTTGTGAAAGAAAAACTAAAGTAGAGCTTATATGGAAGAGAAGTCCAAGTGTAGGGGAAGAAAGAAGGGCACACCATGTATAGTGGAAGGAGCCCAGGCTGGAGGACAGACATGGATTCTGGTCCTGACTTTACTACTATATAGTGTAGGCATTTAACCTTCCTGGGCTGAAAAATGGACTGGCTCTTGAATCTATAATTTGGTTTTGAGGTTCAATATAGGATACCTCTAGTTACAGAAATGGTAAGAGTTCCTTTTCATATGTGAGGAAATTTGAGGAACCTAAAGCAATGGAGTGGGCCTTAAGAAAGTAGAGAAACAGTATGTTTTGGATGGAGGTATGAAGAGGAAAAGGCCAATTCTGCCTTTTAGCAGAGGCAGTCTGGAGGGAGTGCTGAAGGAAAACACTGGAGTAGGAAGAAGAAAAGGGAGATATTTGTTACAACATCAGGTGTTTCTCTTTTATATGTCCCTATTCTTGCTGCATATTAAACTTTCCTGCATGTGACAGTCTGCATGAATATTAAAATCTGCTATTCTCCATGTCTGAGACTTGTGTACACATGGTTGTTTTTGGTGACTTGCTAATGTCTGCAATCTGATTTGAACGCATAGAACCAACATTTTAATTATTCTTTTTTAAATTTACTATGTTAAAATATGGAAAATATATATGTATTTATTGCCTGAATTTTAGGTAGCAAATGTTTTGCATGCTCTGAGATATTTTATTCCGTTAAATTTGGGCACAGGCCATTGGGGTCTGCTTTAGTAATAAGGATGTAAAACTTAACTGTTGTTTGTAGCAAAGTAGCAAAGGCTAATCCATTTCCCCCAGCAGCTGCTAAGAGCATTAGCTGGTTTTCATGTCTTCTGTTCATAAAGAAAGTCAGTTGCAGGGGACTTAGGATGCAGGTGACTGCCGAAAGAGCCTCCTCTCCATGTGGATTTGCAAAGCTCACTCTAATCCTATCCCAGACTCTTCCCAGGCTCCATGCCTCAGATTTCCTTAGTTGTGACCAAGGTTCAGAAAGCAGAGGCTGGTGGCACATGGGAAGACTGGAGGCTTGCCCAATGAAGCTGGCAAAATTTTAATTGCCAGAATTTTAGAAAATTGAGACTAGACCTCAGGCCTCTTAATTGCCAGTCTGGCAGCCACATTTTGGGGGGATATAGAGAATTAAGGTAGTTAGCAGGAGTACTACAAAATAAAAGGCAGTAAGAGTCTGTTACAGACCACCCAGAGGACTGGCCTGAGAATAAATCAAGGTTGTCTTCTAATCTCTGTCTTAATCTCAGCGTTTCTTTTTTACAGTTTATCTCTACTGATAAATTGGTTTTTTTGTTTGTTTGTTTGTTTTTTCCTTCTTAGATGCACAGGTCTTGGAAGAATTCTTAGCTGCATCAGCTGCAGTTTCTCACAGCACCTTGGGGTTAAGGACTTGAACAAAAGCAGAGGGCCAAAAGCTACTTTTGTTCTTAGAACATAGGCAAGATTTCTTAGTTTTTCCTCTGATGCCCAGTCCTATTACACTGTAAGGCAATTTTTATAGATTGTAGACTTAAAAGCAAGAAGACTTCAGTCATAAGGTCGAAACTCCCAGTCATTTATCTGAGTAATATTATTTTGCTTTCTTCTCTTCTTTAACCCCTGCCCCATTTTGTTTCTTTGTCCAGCACTGGGCGTCTTTTTGATCCCTGCATCCTCGTTCTGAGAGTTCTCTGCTGACTAGGAGCTCTGTGGTGGGGCAGAGTTTGCAGGAGGCTTGTTCCTGAAACTGGCTCAGCTAACACGAGGGCCATTCTGTGCAGACAGCACTCTTGTTCCTGTCTGCATTGGAGGAGACTGCCTTCCTCTTTGCATACTAAACACAAATTGTTGGAATGCTATTTGCAACTTCCAGAGACACATTTTGTCTAGGCTTGATACAGTGTAAGAGGCAAATGGCCCACTCCTTTTTCAAGGAGTATAAGAGTATTCACTATTATTTTACCAGGTTTGCATTGAAAGTCTACAAATTGCTTTTTGAAGCCAGGGGTTGAATCAGGATGATTTGAGGGATAGGAGGAGGATCCTCATATTGCCCTCAAGATTTGGCACCCTGTCTAGATGCTTCGACTTCTGTCTCCCTTTTCTCTGTCTGCTGTTTTACATAATCCTGTGTCCAGTAGAGTCTGCAGACCAGATTGACAGGGAGGAACCATTCTAGCTTGTTCAGACCTCAAGCCCCATTTGGCTAACAGGACTCCTAATTGAACTTTTGAAGCGAATCAGACACAGTTATTATAGTTGTAGCATCTTTGATCACTGCATGGCCTTCTCCTCCTCCTTCACACCTTTGAGTCTATTCTATTTAGTAGAGAGCCTGGCCAGCAGCTGTTGTCCCATTGTCTTTTCTGTGCAATCCACAGTCAGTTTAGACCTCTAGCCTTTTTCAGGAGCCTCATTGGCTAACACTAAGCCATAAGCCCACTCTGTCATTTGAGGCAAACAACAGAGTCTTCCACTGCCATTCTGATATGTAGTTCTTTTCTACAAGCAAGAAAAAATTAACATTCTGGTTCCCTTCAGCTTCTGTGTCATTGCATCATTGCAAATCCGAGTCAGTTATAGCATCTAAAAGTAGTACTTCGATCTTGAGAGTTTAGTACCTCAGAGATATATTCTCCTCTTCCGAAGGTGATACCACTTCTTTGTTGCCCTCATGCTATGACATGACTGAGACCACTGATTTAGAGATAAAGGGATGTCCTAATTCACTCTGTAGTAAATCACTTGAGTACTGTTGATCCAGATAAGTTTGCAGTTCTGTTTTTGTTGCTTTCCCTTATAGATCTAATTAGTCTTATTGGACACATTGAAGAATTGCAAGGTCAATGCAATTTTCTTTATGACCAAGAAGACTTCATTTTTTAAAATTGCAGGTTCCATTACAGCTTATAGAAAGTGTTGAATGCCGAGATATATTTCAGCTTCATTTGACTTGCAAAGACTGCAAAGTTATCAGGTATGTGGTGGTATGTTTGTGTTGCTGTTTAGTGTGTGGAAAATGTTTTTTAAAAAATGAGTCCATTGTTTGGTAACTTAGATACCTTTTGAAGATTAGCCTCGTTAGGAATATTTTCTGAATACTTTGTGCCTGAGATATTTTATCTGTAGAATGTATACTTTGCTATGTTGAAAGATGTTGTTTTTTGTAAATTTGGAAATAATTTTAAACTTACAAAAGTGCAAAAATAAAAACAGTACAAAGAACATCAGTACACCATTCACCCAGATTCATTTGTTAACATTTTGCTTTATTATTTGCAGAGCCCTGCTGCTGCTGCTGCTGTGTGTGTGTGTGTGACAGAGAGATTCTTTTCCTGAACAGTTTAAGTTACATAATCATGGCTCTTAACCCCAAAATACTTTAGCGTGCTTTCATAAGAATAGGAATATTTTCTTATATAACTACAGCATCATCAATTTTCAGTTTTACATTGATAATACTTTTATACAGTCTACTATACATGTTCCAATTGTGTCAGTTGACCTAATGACCTATTTATGTTTCTTATAGCATTCTCCCTCACCTCTGTCTCATTTAGTACAGTATCCAGTCTAGGTCACATACTGCATTTAGCTGCCATGACTCTGTAGCTTTCTTTAATCTGGAACATTTTCTACAGCCTTACTTTGTCTTTTACGACATTCACATGTTGCAGAATATAGTCTTTTGTTTTAATGGAATGTTTCTCATTTAGTGTTTGTCCAGTGTTTCCTCAGTTAAATTGAGGTTATGTTTTCTCAATTGGAATACTGTATATACGATGTCATGTCCTTTTCAGCATACTGTATTACATCTGGAAGTATAGTGTTCATGTCCTTCATTGGAGATGTTAATTTTGATTATCCCGGTCAAGATGTCATCTGGTTTCAGTATAATTTCTGCATTTTCTCTCTTGCAACTAAAAACAGTCTGGGGGAGGCACAATGCAAATGTCCTTGCTTCTAATAAAAATTTCTCCTTAAGTTTAGCATTCATTGATGATTTTTGTCTGATGTTAACTATAATGGTTGCAGGCCGTGTGCAGTGGCTCACGCCTGTAATCTCAGCACTTTGGGAGGCTGAGGTGGGTGGATCACTTGAGGTCAGGAGCTCAAGACCAGCCTGGCCAACATGGCAAAACCCTGTCTCTACTAAAAATACAAAAATTAGCTGGGTATGGTGGTGCATGCCTGTAGTCCAGCTACTTGGGAGGCTGAGGCAGAAGAATCGCTTGAACCAGGGAGGCAGAGGTTGTAGTGAGCTGAGATCATGCCACTGTACTCCAGTCTGAGTGACAGAACAAGACTCCATATCAAAAACAAAAAACCAACAACGATGCCTGAAGTGCATTTTTAAATTTAATTGCTCTAGAGGTCTTAAATTCCACAAGTTTTTACTGCATTCTTACCTGTTCTGGGGTGCCAGTAAATATTATGTGTTGGCATATTGATGAGCCACTGTGATTGGGAAAAGGGAGAGGTTTAGGTGACCCCATGGTTTTAATATATTTTTTAAATTGCTTTTTAGTCAGTGAGATTTGGCTTATTTTTGATAGATACTGGCTACAACTCACAGTTTAAGAAGGTTGCTTATTAACTCAGTTTCTTAACATTGCATTCAAAAAAGCCAAATATTTAAACATATCTTTATTTTTATTTATTTATTTTTTTTGAGACAAAGTCTTACTCTGTTGCCCAGGCTGGAGTGCAGTGGTGTGATCTTGGCTTACTCCAACCTCGACCTCCCTGGTCCAAGCGATTCTCCTGCCTCAGCCTCCCGAGTAGCTGGGATTACAGGTGCATGCCACTGTGCCTGGCTAATTTTTTTTGTAATTTTATTAGAGATCGGAGTGGGGGTGGTTCGACATGTTGGCCAGGCTGGTCTTGAACTCCTGACCTCAAGTGATCCACCCACCTTGGCCTCCCAAAGTGCTGCGATTACAGGCATGAGCCACTGTGCCCAGCCTAAACACATCTTTATTTTATTTATTTTATTTTATTTTAGATGGAGTCGTGCTCTGTTGCTAGGCTGGAGTGCAGTGGCCTGATTTCAGCTCACTGCAACCTCTGCCTCTCAAGTTCAAGAGATTCTCCTGCCTCAGCCTCCAAGTTGCTGGGATTGCAGGCGTGTACCACCACACCCAGCTAATTTTTGTAATTTTAGTAGAGACGGGATTTCACCCTGTTGGCCAGGATGGTCTCGATCTCTTGACCTCATGATCTGCCCGCCTCAGCCTCCCAAAGTGCTAGGATTACAGGCGTGAGCCACTACACCTGGCCTACATCTTTAACAAATTAGTTTTCACTAATTATTTTAACTCCTTAGTTGTATATACTGAAATTGCAATTGACAGTAGAATTGTTTTGTTCCCTATATGGTCATAGCTGAAAGTGACAGTGCAATCTGCCTTTTGGATCTGGTTTGTCCTAATAGCTAAGTAATGAAATTAGTCCCTTACTGGCTAAAAATAATGCTGTGGTTTTTAAACTTGATCTAATATGTTATTATGAAACAAAAAGGATTTTTCTGAACATTTTTAATGAGGGACAACCATAAATCTTTGATGGAAGAAGTAGAATGTAAAACTCCACTCATAAAAGAATAGCGGCCATTTTTTTGGTAATAATTGTGATTAATGAATCTTAGAGATTTTATTAGTCTAAAAAAATAGGTTTTCCACATGGTCAGCTTCCTTCTTTTAGACATTTTGTTTCATTGGCTAACATTTATTTTTCTTGAAAGTGATAATGAACATGTGAGTGACTGACTGACTCAGATACTTTCTTGATTGTAGTTCCCACTTCACTACGAGTGGGCATTCTTGAAATAATGCCTTTTCTTACATTTTATTTCAACTGTCTTCTGATTACATCCATACTGTTTGACTTCACCAAAGGTGTCAGTTTTCCACCTTTGAGCAGTGTCAAGAGTGGCTGAAGAGACTAAACAACGCAATCCGACCACCTGCTAAAATAGAAGATCTCTTCTCATTTGCATACCATGCTTGGTGCATGGAGGTCTATGCCAGTGAAAAAGAGCAACATGGAGACCTGTGCAGACCAGGTAGGCCTTTCTGAAATGTGCAAATGGCCAGGGGCTTTATCAAGCTTCTGATGGAGGTACTTTTAACATGCAGTGGGACACAGAAGCAATCAGTGTATATTTTAGTGAGCACCTATCATGTGTCCAGCATTCTTCTCAGCTTAAAAGAACATGTTTTCTGCCTTCCACGGGAAGTGAAGAACACTAGACGGCATCACAATCTACTGGGCCTAAAAACAGCTCAACTAGTATAAAGTTTTATAAATATTATGGAAGACTAATAAAAGAGAGTCATGAGTTTTGTATACATGTGTGGGAAGACTTCATATTTAAAGTGGCTTTTGAATCAGCTTGGAAAGTTGAATAGGAGTTCATTGGTTAGAGAATGGGGAAAAGAATATTAGAGTAAGTAGCATGAACAAAGGCACAGAGGTGTGGGAATAAGCTGTAGGATATAAAATGGCCTTTTGGTATCTTAAAATTTTCAAGTCAAACATTACTTATTGTCACCATTTTCATTCCATGGATGAAGAAACAGAGATCCAGAGAGGCCATGTGCCTATCAAGAACAAATATATTGTAGATTTTAACATGTGACAAAAGAGAGAGAGAGGAGAGGGGGTGAGGGGAGAGAGAGGAGAGGGGGTGGGGGGAGAGAGAGGAGAGG